>JAUCMX010000006.1:3250353-3260353 GCA_033459395.1 Hemibagrus guttatus | reverse complement strand
CACACACACATACAAACACATACACACACACCACACACACACACACACCACACCCGCACATACAACACACACGCACACATACACCCTGCCCATACACATAGACCACACACACACACACACACCACACCCGCACATACCACACACACGCACACATACACCCTGCCCATACACATAGACCACACACACACTCCATATAAGCATACACACACACACACCGCACATATTTACACTTGATTATCTTCACATTAATCTCAACGTTCTGGATTTCCACAATGTGCACAATGTGTGTGTGTGTGTGTGTGTGTGTGTGTGTGTGTGTGTGTGTGTGTGTGAGATTTTTCCACAAGCGGTGATTAGTCACACTTTTTGTGTATTTATAACCCATTGTATTCAGCTCATGTATTTCTGTCTCCGCTAAGCTGACACCTGTTTAATTAGGTCAGATGTTTGCGTGGCTTTAATTATCCAATTTTCCACCTGGGGAGAAAATTCCTAGAAAGTTTGCAAAGATCTGGGAGAGAGGGTCAATAAAAACAAACTATCACATGGCCTCATCGGATATCGACAGAGTGATAAAGGCTGCTTCTGGGGCATCCTGAGTGGCTTCTGAGGAATGAGCTGAGAATGAATCAGCAGCTAGAACCGTCTGTGTGTGTGTGTGTGTGTGTGTGTGTGTGTGTGTGTGTCTGCATATACACACGTGTGTCAGAATGACAAATACAGCCTTTTACTCCAAAGAGGGAATCAATAAAAGGTTCCAGTCTGTAATGTGACGTCTCGGTTGTGGACTTTTGCCCCTGAAGAATTGCTTCTGAAAGAAAAGACACGCACGATGAAAAACTAGGCATCAAATCCCGAGGCTTTAATCTCTGTGTAAATAAGACGCAGTGCAGAAGGGACTTGCAGAGGCTTCCTACCTCGTATCAGATTGCACTTTCTTTCCCACCCCTAGCTCAGTTTCCAGTTTATTACATGCACCAATTTAGTATCTTATTAACTGGATACATCAGACCAGATTACTGGACGTGATAAAGATACGATGCACCTGGCTCTGAAATAAAGAGGCTAATTCTGCTTTGTTATAAATCTGATCGGTTGATACTCAGAATCTAGTGAACGATTTCCGAAAAAATGTCTGTTTGTTGTCATTCGTTTTCTTCCAGCTGTAGCTTCGTGGTTAGAATGTTGACCTCATGCCTTCATTATCAGCACTCACAGTGCTGTCGGATTCTGATTGATTCAGAAGGTGATGATCCTACAGTTTTGAATCACAGGATTGAGCATATATTAAGATTACTCTGCTGCATGGACACGGTTAAAGGAAAACAATCGATGAATTGTTGTTACAAGACATTAAATCAAGATCATACCCTTTATTGCCAAAAGTTTCGGGACGTCTGCCTTTACATGCACATGAATGTAATATGGAGTTGTCCCACCCTTTGCAGCTGTAACAGCTTCAACTCTTCTGGGAAGGCTTTCCACAAACCTTAGGGGTGTGATTATGGGAATTTTTGACCGTTCCTCTAGAAGCACATTTGTGAGGTCAGGCACTGAACGAGACGAGAAGGTCTGGCTCGCAGTCTCCACTCTAATTCATCCCAAAGGTGTTCTATCAGGTTGAGGTCAGGACTCTGTGCAGGTCAGTCAAGTTCCTCCATACCAAACTCGCTCATCCATGTCTTTATGGACTTTGCTTTGGTCACTAGTGTGCAGTCATGTTGGAACAGGAAGGGGTCATCCCCAAACTGTTCACACAAAGTTGGGAGCATGAAATTGTCCAAAATGTCTTGGTATGCTGAAGCATTAAGAGTTCCTTTCACTGGAGGCCAAGGGGCCGAGCCCAACCCCTGAAACACAACACCTGAATTCAATGATTTGGAGGGGTGTCCCAAAACTTTTGGCAATGTAGTGTATCAATGGATCGTGTGGGCAAGATGTAGGAGATTTATTCACATTTTTAATTCCCTATTATGAGTCAAATTAATAAAATAATCCCAGTGTAATTGTAATATTGTTACTGTGCTCATGAAGAAACTTTAGCTCCTCCATCTACATAATCCTCATTTCCCTTTATATTATATATATCCCAATATATTAAAGGCAATGTTCATAGAACTACACAAGACCCTGTATAACTGACTAAGCTTCATAAATGCTAAACAGCTGCCATTTGTTTTTATAATATAGTCACCCATTATAAAATTTGAGCTCCTCTATTTCCTAATTAATAATTTCCATGTTACATTTTGTGTGGTGGTTATAGAGCTACATAACACCTGGCATAACCCTACATTACCCTTCATAAACCTTAATAAATGCTGGACCGCTATTAGCTGTCAATTTTTTCCAATAAATTTGCAGCCATGAAACATTTAAGATTTGAACCATTTTACATTTAAGGCAGTGCTCATAGAGCTACATAAAACCTGCACAGGCCATGTATAACAACTATTATGAACTTACATAAGCATGCTTACAGGTCAATAATTATGTCTCTTATGAGGAATAAAGGCTCTGATTTTTTTGTTTGTTGATATCAGGAACACATGGTGGGGGTGCCTAGACGTGACAGTTGACAATTTCTTAAATTTGGCCTACATTGCTGAATCTGAGGAGATTTATGCACCAAATATGTACTTAATTTTATATATATATATATATATGTCTAGATATATAGATATATATAAACATAAATTAAATTAAAATAAAGAAATAAATACATTTTTAAAATAAAGAAATAAATTTACATAATTACATACATTTTGCCTAAGTCTTGAGGTACTTGGAATTTATTTATTTATTGATTAATCTGTACTGATTAATCCCGATTGTGAGCGAGCAGCATAGGAGACGTCTTGGTGCTTTCTTCCTGAGGCTTTTGTCACACCTGTCATATCTTTTTAATCATTGCGCTGAGCCTCAGGTGGATGACACGGCCTGGGTGTAATTGCGTCGTGTTTTGTCTGGCACTCGTGTGGAGACTGTCAGCTTGCAGGAATAATGTGAGTCTTTAATAATTGGCCTCGGGCTGTTTGTGTCTTGTGACAGGTCGGGGTCTCTGGTAAGAGGGCGCAGGATTGTAGCTGTTGGAGTGGCAGGGCATGCTGGGAAGGCGGGGAGTTGATTCCTCACAGTGACAGGCTGCTGTGATGCTGGACGTTGGTGTCTCGCTGTGTTTTTTGTGAGATGTATTCATTATACAGTTTCACCCTGTGTTCACACTCGTGAGTGTGTGTGGCCTATTATTGTAACATACTCAAGAATTAAGAGAAGGAAGTTTCAGTGTTTTTATACAACTTTCTACTTTGTGAATCTTAATAAAGTGATCAGTGTATCTGTTACCATATTTTAATCGAAAACTAATCGCACAACTCTCCATTTATGATCCATCCAAAACTTTTAAACCTATCATCTTGAACTCTTTTACCAGTATACTGGAGTTCCAGTCTGAACAGAAATGTACTTATGGGATATTTTTAATCAGTATAAAGAAATGAATGATGCTCTGGCTGTGAGTCTGAAATAAAATGAGTCTTTCAATGTGTTTTAGACGTGTTTTTCTCCCTCTGTTGGATAAGCTTACACAGAGTTTTAGATCTCAGAGAGCAGAATTGGGTTTGATATCAACATTTACTTTGAAGATAGAAACATTTGTGTGGAAATAAATAACCATTATTATATAAGTTCATATTTGAACTTTTCTCTGAATATATATAACCCCTAGTAGGCTAGGAAAAAAAACAGAAATACTTCTGAAACACTACAAACCTCCACTGTGGAGCGGAACATGACAAAGGCACTCAGTCATCAACAAAAACAGGAGGAAATAACATTTTTAAGCCAAAAAATAAATGTTATAGAGGATTGTATTAAATATTGCAGTCCAACAAAACTTAAACAGAAACTAAACCCAGGTCTGACTAACCACTTAGTCACTAACCACTTTAGATAATACTCTGTGCTTTATTACTGTACTTTTGTACTATTGTATGATTCATTCATTCATTCATTCATTGTCTACCGCTTATCCGAACTATACTCGGGTCACGGGGAGCCTGTGCCTATCTCAGGCATCATAGGGCATCAAGGCAGGATACACCCTGGACGGAGTGCCAACCCATCACAGGGCACACACACACTCTCATTCATTCACACACTACGGACAATTTAGAGATGCCAATCAACCTACAATGCATGTCTTTGGACCGGGGGAGGAAACCGGAGCACCCGGAGGAAACCCCCGAGGCACGGGGAGAACATGCAAACTCCACACACACATGGCAGAGGCAGGAATCAAACCCCCAACCCTGGAGATGTGAGGCAAACGTGCTAACCACTAATCCACCATGCCCCCCCTTGTATGATTCATTTAAATGAATTGTTTTTTTACTCAAATATGGCTGAAACTAAAAACTTCGCTATTACTAAAGGAGATATATTTTAAGTAAAGAGAAAAAGCTTTGACTTCTGCTAGCTAGTTAAGCTAATGTTATTAAATATTAGCAAACCAGCAAGCCAAAATCTACACTCGTCAGAGTTAGCATAAATAATTGATTACATCAATAAAAACAGTTTAATGAATGAACTGCACTTTTACATAAGTAGTTTTTGGTGTGTTACTTTTGATTAAAATTTTGAGTACCTTAACTTTTATTTCAACATATATTTAACAATAGTCTTGTATGACAGGATAAGATTTTTTTTTTTACAGTAAAAGAGAATGTTCTCAGAAAACCTAGCTAAGCTGTATAAGTCCGTGTCATTGAGATGTTCCCCTTACACGCTGATGGAAACTAACCTGGATGTGGTGAACCTTTAAAAAAGTCTCTGAAGGCCATTAGAGCTACACAAATACACACCCTGCATTATATTTGCTCAGGAAGGATGTGTTTTCTTTGGAAACTAAATGGAGCAGACGTGTAAGCCCCGAGGCGTCTCACTCAGCAAAGTGCTGGTGCTCATGTGTTTCTAGAAGACTCTTCTCTACAGCATGACATCCTCAAAAATAACATATTTACTCGAATCTGTCCGGGTGATGAGGTGAGGGAAACGTCCTGCAGTGAGGACAAAATGGTCTGTTTTTAAATCATGTTTCATTTCTCATCAGCAGAGAATTAATTCATGCATGACCAGGTGAAGTTAAATTCAGCACTGGTGCAAGAATTGAATTGAAATGCAATCAGTACAGGATGATGATGATGATGATGATGATGGTGATGATGATGATGATGATGATGTAATGCCATTTCACACTGCTTTTTAGAGAATGTTTCAAATTCTAAATTGCAAAACAACTTTTCCTTTTTTATCTGAGATATGATATGAAGTGCTGTGTAAATACATTTCATTTAGATTAAAGGCTTTTTCTTATTCTTCACCATTGCTATATAAAAACATAAATAAAGAAAAAAAAACTAAAGAAACATTATATCTATATTACCGATAATTCCTGTATTGTTACTGTACTCACAAAATTTTAACTCATCCATCTACATAATCCTAATTTGCATTTTACATTTAAGGCAGCATTTTATATAGCTACAGAAGACCTACACAGACCCTGCATAACTGATATAAACCTTCATAAATGCTAAAGAACTCCCTTTTTTTATATTGTTGACACCCATTATAAAGTCTGAGCTCCTTTATCTCCTAAATAGTAATTTCCATTTTACATTTAATGTGGTGTTCATAGAGCTACATAACACCTGCACAGTCCATGTATAACAACTATTATGAATCTACATAAGCATTCATATGCTTTCATAAATGCTAGATTCAAGCTCATCCGTCTACTAAATCCTGTTTCCATTTTACATTTAAGTCAGTGTTCATAGAGCTACACAAGACCTGCATACACTCTGTATAACTGACATAAACATTCATAAATGCAAAACAACTGCCATTTTTTTTCTTATCTGAGCTCCTCTATGTCCTCAATAATAGTTTCCATTTTTTTTTACTTTTTGTGTGGTGTTTATAGAGCTACATAACACCTGCACAGGCCTTGTATAACTACTAACATAACCCTACATAAACTTTTTTCCTATAATGTTAGTATGCATGAAAATATCAAAGTCTCAATTTCATTTTACATTCAAGGTAGTGTTCATAGAACTACATAAAACCTGCATAGTTCATGTATAACAACTATCATTAACCTAAATAAGCCTTCATAAGCCTTTATAAATGCTAGAGAGCTAGAAGCTCTTCCAGTAGATGAAGCTCCTCTATCTACTAAATCCTAATTTCCATTTAAGGCAGTGTTCATAGAGCTACAAAACGTCTGCATAGATCATGTATAACAACTGATGTGTACCTACATAAACCTTAATAAATGCTGGACAGCTGTCAGCTGTTATGTGGCACAGCTGAAAAAGTTGGAGCTCCTCCATCTACTAAATTCTAATTTTCAATTTAAAGCTCATAGACCTGTGTTCATAGACTTGCACAGGCCATGTATCATAAACTACATAACCCTTCATAAATGTTAGACAATCTTTCTTATATACATTTGGAATCCATGGAAAATAAAGCATTCCTTAATCCCATTTCCATTTTCCAGTTATGGCAGTGTTCATACAGCTACATAAAACCTGCACAGGCCCTGTATTACAACTCATATAAACCTACATATACCTTCATATGTAAGTACTATGTATCTGTATTTGTGAAATACATAACAACAGCCATAACAACAGTCAAATTGACCCTAAAAAACACTGAGGCTACAAAATGACAAGGGTTTAGACTCGGTTCAGACTCAGGTTAAGAGTCAGTTCAGACTCGGGTTCAGACTTGGTTCAGACTCGGGTTTAGATTCGGGTTCAGACTTGGTTTAGACTCAGGTTCAGACTCAGGTTTGGATTCAGGTTCAGGTTCAGTTAAGACTCGGGTCCAGACTCGGTTCAGACGCTGGTTCAGACTTGGCTTCTGACTCGGTTCAGACGTCTGTATGCTAAGTAGCTCTGTGCATTCAAAATTTGCACCACTGATTTATCGATATTTCTGAAAATGTCGTTTTTACATTTCAGATCACAAAACAATTCTCGTTTATGCATACAGCAGTAAATGCTTTATCACAGTCTGCTTTAAATTCATTCATTCTCAAAATCTTTCTGTAGACTTTAGACTAAAACTGCTGAAGTCCTAAGAGGGCATGAATTCTTTCCATTTTTTTCTCTCTTGTTATGACGACTTCATTTCCTTACAGCCTGGGGCCAGATTCACCCAAAGAACAACAAGGCTACAAAAGGTGTACAGGACATTGAAAACATATCATAATAATTTTATATTTACTTTGTTATCCCCAATAGATTAGGAAGAGCCATTAATTATGAAACCAAAAAAAAATGTCAATCATGTCATTCATGTGGCTCAGTGGTAGGTTTCTCACCTATCATGTGGAAGGCCCGGGTTTGATTCCCAGCCACTGCCTCAACCCCAGCCCCTGGCTGTAGTGCCGGTCCCAAGCCCGGAAAAATGGGAGGGTTGCATCTGGCATAAAATATTTGCCAGGTTGTTGTGCGGACCAGTTGGTCTGCTGTGGCGACCCCGAACAGGGAGCAGCCGAAAGCAACTTCTTCTAAACATTGAATAAGTATATTAGGAGAGTTAAAGTATTCTGGTGAGTAAACAGTAAACATTATAAACTCTGTAACGTATGAAGTCTAAAAGTGAAATTTTGACAATTTAAATTTCTGACCAATCACAATCTAGAATTTAGCAGCACTAAGGTTAGCAGTTCGTACACCATTCCTGTTAGAAACACCACTAAAACATCACCCTTCACACTTTAAAGTTGATTTTCTCTTTTTTTGCAGAAAATTCAAAGCCCCATAAAGGACCTCTTTGTTATTCCAGTGCGCTGACTGAAGGATTGAGCGAATGAAGCTGGAACAAAAGGTCATTAATCAGTTATTGTGCCATGGCAGGTCCATGTGGACTTAATAATATCTTTAATAGAGGAACAGAAGCTGCAACATTGCTGGCATTTCAGGGCATATTTCTTCTCCCTCTTTCCTCCTGTGAGCTTTTATGACCCAGAATAAACTCGCGAATTTGTTCTGCTGAGCTTTTGTTGCTTGAGTTTGTGGAGAAACAACAGGTGTCTGGGTAAACACAAAAGTAGCGTATCAGCGAGCAGGAGGTGTTTTAGCATGGAATTTGTTGTACTGCTCAGGAAAAGTTGAGCATCACTGCATGTTTTATGCACTCTAGTCTTTTAGAAACTGCTGATAAAAGCAACAAACGCTACACAGAGAAGCCATTTCTATTTATTCAGCTAATGGAAGAACCTCATATTCCCCTTTTATTCCCTTCAGCAATGGATTTCAAAGTGTGGACCTTAATATCTGTATGACGCCTATTACAGCTACATGAATAGAGCTCCTGGTAGTTCTTCCTGCTCTTGATAAACCAAGAATGATGAAGCCGAACAAGTACAATTTCATGACGGTTATGTGATGTCGTGTTTGCCCAACCCCTCAAACCCTGTTCTCCTCGTACTGTACCATGCTGTTCTCTGATATTTTGCTAGTACAAAAATTCATTTGACTGATCTGTTTTTTTTTTTTACAGCCAAATATATTGGACTTGTTTCAGACTCAGGTTCAGACTTGGTTTTGTCTCGGTTTACTCTCAGTTCAGTCTCGGGTTCACACTCGTGTTCAGACTTGGGTTCAAACTTGGTTAATTCTCAAATTTAGACTCTGTTCAGACTCAGCTTCAGACTCTGTTCATTCTCGGGTTCAGATTCAGTTCAGATTTGGTTTAGTCTCGGATTTTGTCTCAGTTTAGTCTCGGGTTCAGACTCAGGTTGAGACAAAGTTTATTCTTGGGTTCAGACTTGGTTCAGACTCGGGTTTCGATTCGGGTTCAGACTCGGGTTCAGACTCAGTTCAGACTCTGGTTCAGACTCAGTTTAGTCTTGGGTTCAGACTTGGTTCTGACTTGGGTTCAGACTCAGTTCCAACTTGGGTTCAGACTCAATCCAGACTCAGGTTGAGACTCAATCAAGACTCTGGTTCAGACGTGATTCAGATTCATTTCAGACTCGGTTTAGTCTCAGGTTCAGACTCGGTTCAGGCTCAGGTTCAGACTCGTGTTCAGACTTGATTCAGACTCGATTCAGACATCCGTGCGCTAAGTAGCTTTGTGCATTCAAAATTTGCACCATTGATTTATCGATATTTCTGAAAATTTCATTCAGTGAATTGGGCAATGGCACAAATTGGAACATGCTAATGGAAAAAAAAACACATGCAATCATTTTGCCTCATGATAAAGAATGGATTCAGGACAATAGCAACAGCGTTGGTGGTTCATTGGAAGACATTTCTATGTTCTTTGATGTATCACAATATGAATTATTTCTCGTTCTGTAGACTTCAGACTAAAACTACGGAAGTCCTAAGAGGACATGAATTATTAAATTTGTTTCTCTCTTGTTTTCTCATAATGACGACTTCATTTCCTTGACATCTCAACAACATAAAAACAGCTTTCTTACAATATAACTGTATCTTGTGCCTTTGTGAAGGTTTCTGGTGTGTATCATGGTGTATGTGTATCCTTATCAAGAGTCGGACACTTATGAGGAATCTGTCAATCACTGACAGACACAGAGCTATTTCGTTCTGAGTGAGTCACTGAACAAAGTAAAAGCGAATGCGATCATCCGTGATGCTGCGCTACTGCTCTGTCTCTAGAACATGTTCTTATGCCAAATACAAAGAAAAGTGATCACAATGAAACAAAAAATAAATATATTAATGATCCATGGCCACTTAGGACTTTTAAAAGAACATGTTTTAAAGTTTCTGATCAGTGATTTGCTCAAACTGAAATAGCTCTATGTCTGTGTAAGATTTTCTTGCGATACAATTAAACCATGAGAAAACTGTGTTTTTATGTCGAGGTCACAAGAAAACAAGAAAAAATGATAAGAAATAAATAATAAATCTTAGATCTTCTGTAAAAAAAAATTATAATCCAT
>JAUCMX010000006.1:3187853-3245353 GCA_033459395.1 Hemibagrus guttatus | reverse complement strand
TTTATATTTTTAAATATTTTAAATCATTTATATTGACTTACAAGAGTGGAGGTAGGAGAACACAGGTAGACTACATCCTATGTAGAAGAGGCAATCTGAAAGAGATTAGTGACTGTAAAGTGGTAGTGGGAGAGAGTGTAGCCAGACAGCATAGGATGGTGGTGTGTAGGATGACTTTGATGGTCTGTAAGATGAAGAGGTCAAAGAGAGAGATAGAGAAGAAAACCAAGTGGTGGAAGCTGAAAAAGGAGGAATGTTGTGAGTAATTTAGACAGAAGTTGAGGCAGGCTCTGGGTGGTCAGGTAGTGCTGCCAGATGACTGGGAAACTACAGCAGAAGTGATCAGGGAGACAGGGAGAAAGGTGCTGGGTGTGTCAACTGGAAGGAGGAAAGAAGATAAGGAGACTTGGTGGTGGAATGAGGAAGCTCAGGATAGTATCCAGAGGAAGAGGTTAGCCAAGAAGAAGTGGGACATGGACAGGACTGAAGAGAATAGACAGGAATACAAGGAGTTACAGCGCAGAGTGAAGAGGGAGGTGTCTAAGGCCAAGCAGAAGGCATATGACGAGTTGTACACTAGGTTAGACACTAGAGAAGGAGAGAAGGACTTGTACAGGTTAGCTAGGCAGAGGGATCGAGATGGGAAGGATGTGCAGCAAGTTAGAGTTATTAAGGATAGAGATGGAAGGGTGCTCACAAGTGAGGAGAGTGTACAGAGGAGATGGAAGGAGTACTTTGAGGAGCTGATGAATGAGGAAAATGAGAGGGAAAAAAGAGTAGAAGGGGTGAACTCTGTGGAACAGAACGTAGATAAGATTAGAAAGGATGAAGTCAGGAAGGCTTTGAAGAGGATGAAAAGTGGAAAGGCAGTTGGTCCTGACGAATTCCCGGTGGAGGTATGGAAGTGTTTGGGAGATGCAGCAGTGGAATTTTTAGCTAGTTTGTTCAACAGGGTTTTAGAGAGTGAGAGGATGCCTGAGGAATGGAGAAGAAGTGTGTTAGTGCCGATCTTTAAGAATAAGGGTGATGTGCAGAGTTGCAGTAACTATAGGGGGATAAAGTTGATGAGCCATACAATGAAGCTATGGGAAAGAGTAGTGGAAGCTAGGTTAAGGAAGGTAGTGGAAATTTGTGAGCAGCAGTATGGCTTCATGCCCAGAAAGAGCACAACAGATGCAATTTTTGCTCTGAGAATTTTGATGGAGAAGTATAGGAATGGTCAGAGGGAGTTGCACTGTGTGTTTGTAGACTTGGAGAAAGCGTATGACAGAGTGCCAAGAGAAGAGCTGTGGTACTGTATGAGGAAGTCAGGAGTAGCAGAGAAGTATGTCAGAGTGGTGCAGGACATGTATGAGAGGAGCAGGACAGTGGTGAGGTGTGCTGTAGGTCAGACAGAGGAGTTCAAAGTGGAGGTGGGACTGCATCAGGGATCGGCTCTGAGCCCCTTCCTGTTTGCTATAGTGATGGACCAGTTGTCAGAGGAGGTCAGACAGGAGTCTCCTTGGACAATGATGTTTGCAGATGACATTGTGATCTGTAGTGAGAGCAGGGAGCAGGTGGAGGAAAACCTGGAGAGGTGGAGGTTTGCGCTGGAGAGAAGAGGAATGAAAGTCAGTTGCAGTAAGACTGAGTACATGTGTGTGAATGAAAGGGAGGGAAGTGGAACAGTAAGGTTACAGGGTGAAGAGGTGAAGAAGGTACAGGAGTTTAAGTACTTGGGGTCAACAGTCCAGAGTAATGGAGAGTGTGGGAAAGAGGTAAAGAAGCGAGTGCAGGCAGGTTGGAATGGGTGGAGAAAGGTGTCGGGAGTTCTGTGTGATCAGAAAATATCAGCGAGAATCAAGGGGAAGGTGTACAGGACAGTGGTGAGACCGGCCATGCTGTATGGTTTAGTGACAGTGCCACTGAGGAAGAGACAGGAGTCAGAGCTAGAGGTAGCAGAGCTGAAGATGTTGAGGTTCTCTTTGGGAGTGACAAGATTGGACAGGATTAGGAACGAGTACATCAGAGGGACAGCTCATGTTGGACGTTTGGGGGACAAAGTTAGGGAGGCCAGATTAAGATGGTTTGGACATGTTCAGAGGAGGGAGAGTGAGTTTATTGGTAGGAGAATGTTGGACATGGAGCTGCCAGGCAGGAGGCAAAGAGGAAGGCCAAAGAGGAGGTATATGGATGGAATTAATGAGGATATGAAGCTAGTGGGTGCAAGGGTTGAGGATGCAGAAGATAGGGATAGGTGGAGAGAGATGATTCGCTGTGGCGACCCCTGAAGGGAAAAGCCGAAAGAAGAAGAAGAAGATTTTAAATCATTTATATAAAATATAGAAATTATATATCTGTATGTTATTTATATAATAATTGCATGAATTCATATTTATTTATCTATTTATTGAAAATATTTCATACATATATTACTATATTTAGTTATTTGTTTGTTTGTTTGTTTATTGAACTATTTATTTAATTATTTCAAAGTTTTCATAAATATATTATTACACTTACTTATTTGTTTGTTTATCTTGTTACTATACTATAACCATACTACAAGTGACTGTCTGCCTCATAAAAACAGAACCAAATAAAATAAAAATAGAAGAAGGATAGAATTTTGATAAAATTAGATTTTAAGTATAGAGGTAAAGAGGAAAAATGTGTGAATAAATAAACAAACAAACAAACAAACAAATAAATAAATAAACAAATAAATAAATACATAAATAAATAAATAAATAAATAAATAAATAAATAAATAAATAAATAAATAAATAAATAAATAAATAAAATAATGCAGATGTGTGCAATTCTGTACTGAAATCAGATCAATCTAAAATCCTCATTTTCTGTTTTCTGGAAAATAATAAAATAATAAATCTGTGTGAACAGAAAGTAGAAAATCGATCTTGATCCCTGCATGTGGGCGGAGCCTGAACTGAACCCAACTGAAAGCCATTCATTCCTACGACCTTCTCTTTGCTTCAGACTTAATTCAGAAAATACATTAAATAGATTAACAGGTAAGAAAATGCTTTCTAAACACTTCTAACACACACTCTGGATCTCAGTCACACTCGAGCTGGCTTTATTCAGCGCTCATCTATCAAAGCTCTGAGGGGGCGCAGTGTATCCCCCTGAATAAAGCCACCTGAACACAGCTCCAATTCACATCATTACTCTTCATTTAAGCAGCTTGAAAAATATACCTGCAAGTGTTTTTGGCACTTAATTACGTTTCAGTGGAATAGATAGAGAAAGAGAAAGATGTTTCTCATCGCTAGGTTTTTCCCTTAATGCTTCCTGCTGGCGCTAGTTTATCAGAGGACCGCTTTTTTTTCCTCAGGCGAAGATTTTCTGAAAGCTACTTTCATGTATTAGAGAGAGAGTGAGAGAGAAAGAGTTTCTTTCTTTATATTTTAGATTTTATACTGTATGAGTGCTAAAAAAATCCATTAGCATATTAGCATATAATCCATCCATTAGCAAGTGTTTTTGTTTACTTCACCAAAACTTTGAGCTTTTTTGTGATTTGGCATCATCCTGTTGTCAGCTTTTAGACTTCTAAATCTTCGTAAACATGACATTATGACTTCTAACTGTGTGTTCAAGTCCATGTTTACGAAAAGTTGATATTTACAAGTGAACTTTCTCTTAATTATCTACAAAAAACACAGCAAAGTTTCTATCTGTATTTCTGAAAAATGTAGAACAAAGAATGGTCTATTTTTTTATGTTTTAATTGAATTATAAAGCCACTGTAATTTTTTTTTTACTACATATATTATAATTAAAGCATTTCCTTCCATTTGTTGACTAAGTGTTCAAAGTTAGTTTCTGGATGCTGATTAACACTCCATATGCACTGCTTTGCTAATTAGCACTCAGCCATATATCATTAACCTCTATTGACCAGGATAACCAAAGCATCATCGCATGTGTCACGTCTCAATCAGTCTAGGGAATAGAGTAGGGCATAGTCGGCATCTCATAACTCCGCGTCTTTAACTTTGTCACACCTAGCATGCTGTGTTATAGCAGCATGTTCATGCTAACCATTGGCTTATTTTGTCTCAAAGTCTAGTGGTCATGGATGTACACATCCATGCTAAATAGGAACACAGGTACATAGAGGCTTGGTAGTTAGAGTCAGTCGGTAAAATACCAAACATCACAGAAGTGTGCACAGTAATGAGGGGAAAAAACGTCACACAACAAGCTTAAAAAGAGTGAAAAAAGATTAGAAAGCTTTGAAAGAGAACAGTACGTGCTGCTTAAACAGGAAGGATTTAGCTCATGATTGGTTCTGTAGTCACACCTCATGTTTTGCATGGAGCCATGAACAGATTAGACATCTCTTTTATATGTGATGTAGGGAAAATAAACATCTTCACATCTCACCAGTTAGTCTTTCATTATTCCATTACTTTCTAACCAAACCAGGGACAGTAAGTGAAAAATCCACGTCGGAGGATATTTGTTCCAAAAAAACGTACACTCTCTGAATTACAGACATTTTTTTTCCACGTGTTGATCAACTCTACCCCAAATTAGTTTTTTTTGTTTGTTTGTTTTTTAAGTGAGCTTATCAGTTCAATCACTGGTGAAGATGCTGCACTGTGTCATAAAAAGACAACTCATGCACCATTGGTGTACCACAGGGATTTGTGCTCGTGACAAATCCAAACTAATACCTTGGTCAAATCCTGTAGAGATCAGACTTTTCTTCAGTTCCCCATTCACAACTTGCATAAGTTCTTACCTGCTGAACAAAACATGGAAGAAAAACGTTACCATGGTTTCAAATCCTATATCCTAGCATATCTGACCTCTTGTTAAGCAAATATTTAGAGAAGTATAAGAGCTCATTGGTGCCTCTGGTGCCTCATGACCACCATTAGAGACAACATTAGCAGTCACTATACACTCATAACAGAGAAACTACAAGCAATGATGATCCGAAACATTTCTCAATCAACGCTAACATGCACAAAGTGATTTTCAAAAAGTAATCGAATCATGAAGGTCATGTCCTGCATCATGCTCAAGCCTTCCCTGAACGAGAGCTACAGATACAGATCTGTACAATACCTTCAGCCTCCAGGTTAGAAGATTAAATAAGTACTTAATTTAATCAGGACTGATAGACTGGAAATAACTGTACAGCATCTGTACAATTCCACATCTCCCTCACCCGAGATATATCGGCGTTTCTCAAAGCAATTTTAAACTTTCTGCTCAGCGGAAGCCCAGGTGAGATTATCCGTGATGACATTACAACACCGAAGCCCCAATTTCACATAAATTGCACCAGAATGCATCCGAGTGAAACATGCGGAAAGTTATTGACCTTTAAAGTGAGCGTGTCCTCTGAAGACAACGAGGAGCTGGTGACGCCTTCGCTTTGCTCTGATTTACTCTTTTAGCTTCTAGCCTTTGCTTCTCATCTCATTATGGCTTTAAAAACAGCACAAGAGCTTAAATCAGACTCTGGGTGATTCTAAGCGTGTGTAATGAATCGATCTGATTAGAAAGTCTGCACTACCTGGTTCATGAGAACATCTGACAAGCTTCAGGGTGCTGGCCAAAATGAGATTGGGTACTGTTTTTAGTAAAAACAGAGAGAGAGAGAGAGAGAGAGAGAGAGAGGGAGGGAAGGCATGATATCAGCACTGATTACTGAACTCTTTCCAGGATAGAGGCTTCACTGGACATCTCTCTCTCTGCTCCATCATGTGACCTGATCTCTGAGAAGGTCAGACGTCTATTTTTACTGCGTATATTAACATCTTATATATTATATAAATAAACATTTCTAGTTGTACAAAAAGTAGTAAAAGTTACAAGTGGTACAAAATGTTTCCTCTATGCTCAGTAAATAAAGCTGTACATGCTTTATAAATAACATTTAGTTGGAGTAAAGGTGGTAATAGGGGTTTTTGTTGTTGTTGCTGCTGCTGCTGTTGTTTTTGTTGTTGCTGCTGATCCTGCTGTTATTGTTACTGTTGTTGTTGCTGCTGTTATTATTGTTGTGTTGATGTAGTTGTTGTAGTTGTTGCTGCTGCTATTGTTATTGTTCTTGTGTTGCTGTTGAGAGTTGTTGTTGCTGCTGCTGCTGTTATTGTTCTTGTGTTGCTGTTGTTGGTGTTGTTGTTGCTCCTATTATTGTTGCAGATGTTGTTATTGTTATTGTTATTGTTGCTGCTGTTGTTGTTCTTGTTCTTGTTGATGCTACTGATCCTGCTGTTATTGTTGTTGTTGCTGCTGATGTTATTATTGTTTTGTTGATGTTGTTGTTGTAGTTGTTGTTGTTCCTGCTGCTGTTGTAATTGTTGTTGTGTTGCTGTTGTTGTAGTTGTTGTTGCTGTTGATGTTGTTGCTCCTGTTATTGTTATTGTTACATCTGTTGTTCTATTGTTATTATTGTTGCTGCTGCTGCTGTTATTGTTATTGTTTTTATTGTTGCAGCTGTTGTTATTGTTATTGTTGTTGTTGCTACTAATCCGGCTGTTATTGGTGTTGTTCTTGTTGCTGCTGCTGCTGTCATTGTTGTTGTCACTGCTGCTGCTGTTATTGTTGTTGTGTTGATGTAGTTGTAGTTGTTGTTTCTGCTGCTGTTATTGTTATTGTTTTTATTCTTGCAGCTGTTGTTATTGTTATTGTTTGTTGTTGCTGCTGTTGTTGTTCTTGTTCTTGTTGTTGCTACTGATCCTGCAGTTATTGTTCTTGTTATTGTTGCTGCTGCTGCTGCTGTTATTGTTGTTGTTGTTGTTGCTGCTGCTGCTGTTATTGTTGTTGTGTTGATGTTGTTGTAATTGTTGTTCCTGCTGCTGTTGTTATTGTTGTTGTTGTTGTTGTTGTTGTTGCAGCTGCTGGTATTATTGTTACTTCTGTTGTTATTGTTATTATTGTTGTGGTGGTTACTGTTGTTGTTGTTGTTGCTGCTGCTGCTGCTGTTGTTGTTTTTACTGTAAAAGTATATTATTAACATTTACTATAGCAGCATTGACTGCAGTAGTAGTAACATCAGTATTAGAAACAATAGTAATAGCAATACTAGGAGGAGGAGGAGGAGGAGGAGCAAGAAGAGTAATACTAATATCAGTGTAGTGGAAGTAGTATCAGTAGCAGTATTATTCATTCATTCATTGTCTTCCGCTTATCCGGAGCCGGGTCGCGGGGGCAGCAGTCTAAGTAGGGATGCCCAGACCTCCCTCTCCCTAGCCACTTCCTCCAGCTCTTCCGGAGGGACCCCGCCCATGACCGCTACCCAAAACACATTGCACCGGACCCTTATGCTCCTTCCTGCGGGTGGTGGGCCTACGGGAAGGTGGGCCTACGTCGTTTCTTCGGGCTGTGCCCGGCCGAGTCCTGCAGGCAAAGACTCGGCCACCAGGCGCTCGCCTGCATGCCCCAACCCCAGGCCTGGCTCCAGGGTGGGGCCCCGGTGACGCCAGTCCGGGCGACGTAACGGTCCTCGATTTTACTTCCATAAGAGTCCATAAGAACCGCTCTTAGTCTAACCCGTCACCTAGAACCCGTTTGCCTTGGGAGACCCTACCAGGAGCACTAGGCCCCTGACAACATGGCTCCTAGGTTCATTCGGGTACTCAAACCCCTCCACCACAATAAGGTGGCGGTTCAAGGAAGGGAGCAGTATTATTAAAATTATAATTAATAGTAATAAGAATGTTAATAGTAGTAGTGGTGGTAATGGTGGTGGTAATATTAGTATTAGCAGTAGTAATAATAATAGCAGTGGCAACAGCACTAGTAGCAGTAATATTAGCAATAGTAATAATAATATATGTAGAAGGCAGTGGTAATAGGAGTAGTAGCAGTGGCAAGGATAGTAGTAGTAGCAGCAGTATTAGCAGTAGTAATAATAGCAGGGGTAACAGTACTAGTAGCAATAGTAGTAGCAGTAGCATTAGTAGTGGGGGTATTAGTGGTGAGTGATATTAGAGACAGTAGTAGTATAAGTGGTATTAATAATAGTAGTAGGTGTAATAGCTGAAGGGTTGTAGTATTAATAGTAGTACTAATATTGATGGTATAAGTAGTGATAGTGGTAATAGTGTTAGAGTTGGTGACTCTAGTGGTAACAGTAGTACTAATACTGGTGGTATTAGTGGTTATAGTAGTAATATTAGAGCTAATAGTAGTATTAGTGGTAGTATTAGTGGCATTAATAATAGCAGTAGGAGTAATAGCTGAAGGGTAGTAGTATTAATAGTAGTATCAATAGTGATGGTAGTAGCAGTGATATTAGAGGTAGTAGTAATAGTGTTAGAATTGGTGACCCTAGCGTTAACAGTAGTACTAATACTGGTGGTTTTAGTGGTCAGAGTGGTGCAGGTCATGTATGAGAGGAGCAGGACAGTGGTGAGGTGTGCTGTAGGTCAGACAGAGGAGTTCAATGTGGAGGTGGGACTGCATCAGGGATCGGCTCTGAGTCCCTTCCTGTTTGCTATAGTGATGGACCAGTTGTCAGAGGAGGTCAGACAGGAGTCTCCTTGGACAATGATGTTTGCAGATGACATTGTGATCTGTAGTGAGAGCAGGGAGCAGGTGGAGGAAAACCTGGAGAGGTGGAGGTTTGCACTGGAGAGAAGAGGAATGAAAGTCAGTTGCAGTAAGACTGAGTACATGTGTGTGAATGAAAGGGAGGGAAGTGGAACAGTAAGGTTACAGGGTGAAGGGGTGAAGAAGGTACAGGAGTTTAAGTACTTGGGGTCAACAGTCCAGAGTAATGGAGAGTGTGGGAAAGAGGTAAAGAAGCGAGTGCAGGCAGGTTGGAATGGGTGGAGAAAGGTGTCGGGAGTTCTGTGTGAGGGGAAAATATCAGCGAGAATCAAGGGGAAGGTGTACAGGACAGTGGTGAGAGCAGCCATGCTGTATGGTTTAGAGACAGTGTCACTGAGGAAGAGACAGGAGTCAGAGCTAGAGGTAGCAGAGCTGAAGATGTTGAGGTTCTCTTTGGGAGTGACAAGATTGAACAGGATTAGGAACGAGTACATCAGAGGGACAGCTCATTTTGGACGTTTGGGGGACAAAGTTAGGGAGGCCAGATTAAGATGGTTTGGACATGTTCAGAGGAGGGAGAGTGAGTATATTGGTAGGAGAATGTTGGACATGGAGCTGCCAGGCAGGAGGCAAAGAGGAAGGCCAAAGAGGAGGTATATGGATGGAATTAAATGAGGATATGAAGCTAGTGGGTGCAAGTATTGAGGATGCAGAAGATAGGGATAGGTGGAGAGAGATGATTCGCTGTGGCGACCCCTGAAGGGAAGAGCCGAAAGAAGAAGGAGAAGATAGAGCTAATAGCAGTATTAGTGCTGGTAATAGTGTTACTAGTAGTATTATTGGTATTAATAATAGCAATAGGAGTGATAACTGAGGAGGTAATAGTATTAATGGTAGTGATGTTGTGAAGAAAAACATTTGAGCTTGTTGGTATTATTCGCTCAAATGAAAGACACAGCTGAATGATCTTTGTTTGTGAAATCCAATTCTCTCCCCAAGCCCCTCTGCCTCCACACCCCACCCCCATGATATGTTCGGTGTTTGACGCATCCTCGCTCATTTTAATTAATGTTGTTCTAGTTACAGCTGGAATCATGCCATATCATTCACACCAATGTGTCATATCAGGCTAATGATAGAGATTTAATGCCAAGCATCTGCTTGTTTTGTAATTCTGGCTAAATATCAGCTCCATTATTGAACCTCAAAATTCTGCAAACGTTTGTTTGTGAAGAACGTTTCACAGATTCTATCCTACTCGAGATTTACATCACTGTGCTCACTATATAAACTTCTTCTGTATGGTATAAATGATTGAATTGGATGCTGCCTCAGGAAATAAATGTTTGACGACTTCCACCTCCAGCTAAGAGCGTCATTTGCATAACTGTTTTTTTTTCTCCCTATAGGATTCCATATGATGATTTTTTTGTGTGTGATATATGAATATTCCTGAATAACAATGGTTGTACCTGTTTTATTTTTGTTTTTGCTATATATCATCATACTCCGTATTAATTCTGAGCTAAGCTGCACTTCAGGTACCGTAATGACTCTGGATGTTTATGCTATCTACCATGAAGAAGGAGAGTGTCCACGTCCAAAAGGTAGTCATGCTGTCTGACCAGAAGTACTCAAATTCTGCTCTACGATATAATTTCAGTCAATGTGTGAGTCAATGGCACCAATTTGTCCACCAAATATATGTAGTTTATAGTTTATTGGTCTTAAATCTGCATTTCTGAGCACGGTTCTTTGGTTCATCCAGGTACCATTACATCATTGTTGAGGAATTATCATTGCATTTCTACCTCTACACACTCTAATAATGGTTATCGACCTGGTTATGTTGACCCTGTCTAGCAGAGCCTGTTATTGATCATTACTTTAAGTACTGGCAGAGTGCACATAACCCGACTCTCCACTTTCATCTTACAGCCTCTGGATCTCTCCAGTCACACACAGTACCACTGGCCACCCAAGCTCTCTCTGTAATATCTGTAATTTGACATCAGGAACATTATAGAAATTATATGTCTGAAATAGCCTGCTCGTTTCTGAAAGCATCCTCTCGTCGTTTCTACTGTAGGTTTGACGTTTAGAGGGAATAAAATACTCAGCAGGGGGGATCTGTTCTGTCATATTCTGGCCATGAATCATGAGGCAGTATATCAGACAGTCATGCTGATAATATAATGTGATTTGTAGTAATATGGATATTAAAAGCCCTTTAACTGTAGGACAGGTAACTGAGGTAAGTCTCAAGCTTAGGTGTTCTTACACCATTTCTACCCAAAAGCTTCAGAGTCTAGAACATTCGCATTTAGCAGATGGCCTTATCCAGAGCGACTTATCTTATTTATTCAAGATTCAAGATTCTTTTATAGTCACTATACTGAGTACAGCGAGATTAGAGCTGTCCTTACACTGCAATTCTACGATGGTGGAGAAGCGCAAAACAAAATGACAAATCAGAAAACACAATAACAAAACCAAAAACACAAGGACAATTCAAACAAACCGGAAAAGGTAGGGATAGTTTGTGAATGGAATTCTTGCCTCTGATTGGATAAGACATCTGTCAAACAGGATATACAGGAAGTCCAGCAGGCTGCAGCAGTAGAAAATGGATTGGTGTGTGTATGAATGCAGCTCTGCTTTTTCACCATTCAAAAAAATGGTTTAAAGTGAAGGCAGAACTCCACACATGTAGAAGAAATAAAAAAATACACAATTACCTACTTCCTATATATCCTGAGTAACAGATGTCTCATCCAATCATGTCTCCTCAAACTGTGATGGCTAGATGGCTGGATCAGAGCATCTCCAAAACTGCAGCTCTTGTGGGGTGTTCCCGGTTTGCAGTGGTCAGTATCTATCAAAAGTGGTCCAAGGAAGGAACAGTGGTGAACCGGCAACAAGGTCATGGGCGTCCAAGGCTCATCAATGGATGCGGGGAGTGAAGGCTGGCCCGTGTGGTCCGATCCAACAGACGAGCTACTGTTGTCCAAATTGCTGAAGAAGTTAATGCTGGTTCTGATAGAAAGGTGATAGAATACACAGTGCATGACGGGTCAGGGAGACCAACACAATATTAGGCAGGTGGTCATAATGATATGCCTGATTGGTGTATAGTGTGGTGCAAACTGAACATCCTTTTTAACAAATAAAATAAGTGTAAAAAAAATAATTAAAAAAACCAACACACCACAACTGCAATCAAGACAATAGTAATTAATAAGTCAATTACTGTCTTCTTTTTCTTCTTCTTTCGGCTTTTCCCTTCAGGGGTCACCACAGCGAATCATCTCTCTCCACCTATCCCTATCTTCTGCATCCTCAACACTTGCACCCACTAGCTTCATATCCTCATTAATTCCATCCATATACCTCCTCTTTGGCCTTCCTCTTTGCCTCCTGCCTGGCAGCTCCATGTCCAACATTCTCCTACCAATATACTCACTCTCCCTCCTCTGAACATGTCCAAACCATCTTAATCTGGCCTCCCTAACTTTGTCCCCCAAACGTCCAACATGAGCTGCCCCTCTGATGTACTCGTTCCTAATCCTGTCCAACCTTGTCACTCCCAAAGAGAACCTCAACATCTTCAGCTCTGCTACCTCTAGCTCTGACTCCTGTCTCTTCCTCAGTGACACTGTCTCTAAACCATACAGATTTGGATATAATGGGAGGGTATTAAAATGTCACGGATTGTAAACATGTCAAATAATCTAGAATGTAAAGTGCAGCAGATTGTAAACATACCGAGTGATACATGAATAGACACATAGTGAGGTATGCAGAGAATGCAAACTTATAAGTAAGGATACAACTGAGGGTTGAGCTCAGGGACATCAGCTTGGTGGCCCTGGGTTTCAATCTCACAACCTTCTGTTCAGTAAAACAGCACCTTAACCACTGGGCTACCACACCTCATCCTGATTCTTTCTCGTTCTTTCTCTACAGTCAGGGTCATGGCTCAAATCTCTTTAATCAGACACGCCTGTCCTGCTACACGAGTCCTTCATAACATACTAATGTCACATGGATAGACTTTTTAAATTCTGCTGCACCGTCCAATCAGGAGAAATTGCATTTGATAAGCATCATAATAAGCTCTTAAATTAGACACATATTTGAAGAGATTATGGAAAATCGTATATGATGATGCTCCAGCACTTCTCGCTTGCCACTGCGGATTACACGCTGCCTCGTAATATATTTCTCATTAGTCTTAATCTGATGAAAGTTCCTCCAAAACTGGAGGGGAAAAAAAACAGCACACAGTTTAAAGGTATATTGTTGCTGTTGCTTCCCTGCGCATCTCCATCCCTCCATCTTTATTGTTCACCTTAGCTTCCTCTACACTGTCTTAAATCTTGCTTGGTGGTGCAGGTTTATGGTTCTGACAGAGATTTGGAAGAAAGCTGGTGTGAAATAAATCTTGGTTATGATAGAGGGAGAGAGAGAGGAAGAGGTCTGATAGTGCCTTGCAGATTAGAGCTGCTCAGCAGACGCCTCTCTCCTGACACATTCGCTGCTTTAATGGAGGAGGAGAGTGTAGATCAGACACCCGTTCTGTATCCGCCATGTACAGATGGGAAACAATTTAATTATGGAGAAGAGTCCCTGGGGTTTGCGCAAGTGAGTCTTGAGAGTCAGATTGTGATGTGAAGATCTTTTTTTTTTTTTTTTTTAATTTTTAACATGTTTCTCAGCATTGCTAGCTGTATATAATTTTAGTCAGAATCTGAGATCATAGCAATGAGATTTTGAAAGTTTTGAGAAAACAAATTTGCAGGGCTACAATGGATCAAAAAATAATTTTCTACAAAAAACACTCTGACCGTAGTGCAGCTGCTCACTGGTTTATAGTAAAAGCAATATTAATATTAACACACCCATTTCAGTATGTTATCGTTTCTATAGTAACCACTTCACATGATTGTGTATGTAATAGTATATAAAGAGATGTTTATTTAATGTCTAGAGAAGGAGTCTCTAGTGTCAGCACTTTTAACTGTCAGAGATAAAACTGTAATATCTTCAGGACAGAGGAATTTATTATCTATTTGTTTTATCTATCTATCTATCTATCTATCTATCTATCTATCTATCTATCTATCTATCTATCTATCTATCTATCTATCTATCTATCTAATAATTTAAATTATTTATTCATTCATTGTCTACCGCTTATCCGATCTATTCTCAGGTCATGGGGAGCCTGTGCCTATCTCAGGCGTCATTGGGCATCAAGGCAGGATACACCCTGGACGGAGTGCCAACCCATCGCAGGGCACACACACACTCTCATTCACTCACGCAATCACACACTACGGACAATTTAGAGATGCCAATCAACCTACAATGCATGTCTTTGGACTGGGGGAGGAAACCGGAGTACCCAGAGGAAGCCCCCGAGGCATGGGGAAAACATGCAAACTCCACACACATGGCGGAGGCGGGAATCGAACCCCCAACCTGTCACAACACGCTGCTGATGCTGATGAAAACGGAAGCACGCTGTTCGTGCCAGTGTAGAAATATCAGACCCAACGCGGAGTTGGACGGCGGACAGGGGTTTTAGTAAACAAAAGAACATACAGCACACAGACGTAACACAAAGATGAGGACTGGCCAAGTAACGAAGACAGACGGCCACTATAAATAAGGAACATGATTACACACACATTAGGAACAGGTGACAGGCATGAACACATTAGGGAAAGGCGTGGCTAGAACAAACACATGGCTAAATGAACAAAACCCCTGCTGAAGGCCCCCTAGTGGTCCATCGGGGGCACTTGCCCCCGTAACACAACCATGGAGGTGTGATGCAAACATGCTAATCGCCAAGCCATCAAGCCACCAATACAGTGGGGCAAAAAAGTATTTAGTCAGCCACCAATTGTGCAAGTTCTCCCACTTAAAAAGATGAGAGAGGCCTGTAATTTTCATCATAGGTACACTTCAACTATGAGAGACAGAATGAAAAAAAAAAATCCAGAAAATCACATTGTCTGATTTTTAAAGAATTTATTTGTAAGTTATGGTGGAAAATAAGTATTTGGTCAATAACAAAAGTTCATCTCAATACTTTGTTATATACCCTTTGTTGGCAATGACAGAGGTCAAACGTTTTCTGTAAGTCTCCACAAGGTTTTTACACACTGTTGCTGGTAGTTTGGCCCATTCCTCCATGCAGATCTCCTCTAGAGCAGTGATGTTTTGGGGCTGTCGCTGGGCAACACGGGTTGAGATCTGGAGACTGGCTAGGCCACTCCAGGACCTTGAAATGCTTCTTACGAAGCCACTCCTTCGTTGCCCGGGCGGTGTGTTTGGGATCATTGTCATGCTGAAAGACCCAGCCACGTTTCATCTTCAATGCCCTTGCTGATGGAAGGAGGTTTTTACTCAAAATCTTATGATACATGGCCCCATTCATTCTTTCCTTTATACGGATCAGTCGTCCTGGTCCCTTTGCAGAAAAACAGCCCCAAAGCATGATGTTTCCACCCCCATGCTTCACAGTAGGTATGGTGTTCTTTGGATGCAACTCAGCATTCTTTCTCCTCCAAACACGACAAGTTGAGTTTTTACCAAAAAGTTCTATTTTGGTTTCATCTGACCATATGACATTCTCCCAATCCTCTTCTGGATCATCCAAATGTTCTCTAGCAAACTTCAGACGGGCCCGGACATGTACTGGCTTAAGCGGGGGGACACGTCTGGCACTGCAGGATTTGAGTCCCTGGCGGCGTAGTGTGTTACTGATGGTAGCCTTTGTTACTTTGGTCCCAGCTCTCTGCAGGTCATTCACTAGGTCCCCCCGTGTGGTTCTGGGATTTTTGCTCACCGTTCTTGTGATCATTTTGACCCCACGGGGTGAGATCTTGCGTGGTGCCCCAGATCGAGGGAGATTATCAGTGGTCTTGTATGTCTTCCATTTTCTAATAATTGCTCCCACAGTTGATTTCTTCACACCAAGCTGCTTACCTATTGCAGATTCAGTCTTCCCAGCCTGGTGCAGGTCTACAATTTTGTTTCTGGTGTCCTTTGACAGCTCTTTGTTCTTGGCCATAGTGGAGTTTGGAGTCTGAATGATTGAGGTTGTGGACAGGTGTCTTTTATACTGGTAATGAGTTCAAACAGGTGCCATTAATACAGGTAACGAGTGGAGGACAGAGGAGCCTCTTAAAGAAGAAGTTACAGGTCTGTGAGAGCCAGAAATCTTGCTTTTTTGTAGGTGACCAAATACTTATTTTCCACCATAACCTGCAAATAAATTCTTTAAAAATCAGACAATGTGATTTTCTGGATTTTTTTTTTTCATTCTGTCTCTCATAGTTGAAGTGTACCTATGATGAAAATTACAGGCCTCTCTCATCTTTTTAAGTGGGAGAACTTGCACAATTGGTGGCTGACTAAATACTTTTTTGCCCCACTGTTTTTTATATATATATATATATATATATATATATATATATATATATATATATATATATATATATTTTTATTTATTTATTTATTTACTTATTTATTATTATTATTATTATTATTATTTTTTTTTTTTTTTAATCTTATTCCCTTTAACAATGCTGGTGGGGGAATCGGCCGTTTAGCGCTGATGTAAGGTAAGTAAGAACATGAATTTATTTTGACTCCATCTAATGGAACTAGAAACGAATAAAAATCGTCATTATTTAATTTAAAAATATATATATATATATTGTCATGGGGGGCACGGTGGCTTTGTGGTTAGCACGTTTGCCTCACACCTGCAGGGTTGGGGGTTTGATTCCCGCCTCTGCCGTGTGTGTGTGGAGTTTGCATGTTCTCTTCGTGTCTCCAGGTACTCTGGTTTCCCCCCCTGGTCCACAAACAGGCATTGTAGGTTGATTGGCATCTCTAAATTGTTCGTAGAGTGTGAGTGTCCTGTGATGGGTTGGCACTCTGTCCAGGGTGTATCCTGCCTTGATGCCCAATGACGCCTGAGATAGGCACAGGCTCCCCGTGACCCGAGAATAGATCGGATAAGCGGTAGACAATGAATGGATGAATATATTGTCATTCTTAAGTTGTTGTATTATAAGAGGATATAAATGATTTTATAGGATATACATGATGTTCACTTCATCACAGCGCTGATTATTTATCTAAAACAGCACGACACGTTGAGGTTTGTACCTCACATAGTCTAAACTCCATATCCTGTTAAAGATGTTAAAAAAATCACAGATGCTTTAGAATTATAGACAGGTTGTGAATTCTCAGTATACTTCGAGGCTTTATTCTGAATAACTGTGCTACAATTCTAAGTGATTATAAGTTATCAAGGAATTCTTTAGACCATATTACAGTAGTGGTGTTTTATGAAGCATTATTAAAGTTTATATATTATAAATATGTATAATTATAATCAGTACCAGTATCAATACCACCACCAGTAGCAGTATCTTTATCAGAGATTATCAGAGAACACATATCAGATACCAGCAAAGATTGCTATTGACTTCTTTATTTTATTTGTATTAAATTATTAATTATTATTATTATTATTATTATTATTATTATTATTATTATTATTATTATTATTATTTTGCTAGGGCTTTTTTAATTTTTATTTATTTACTTATTTATTTATTTATTTATTTATTTATTTGTTTGTTTGTTTGTTTATCTATTTATTTATTTATTTATTTACGGGGGTTTTTAAACTTAATTTTGTTTGAAGGAGTTTAACTGTGAAGTGCAATAGATAGATGGATGGATGGATGGATGGATGGATGGATAGATAGATAGATAGATAGATAGATAGATAGATAGATAGATAGATAGATAGATAGATAGATAGATAGATAGATAGATAGACACACAGACAGACTGATAGATAGATAGATAGATAGATAGATAGATAGATAGATAGATAGATAGATAGATAGATAGATAGATAGATAGATAGACACACAGACAGACTGATAGATAGATAGATAGATAGATAGATAGATAGATAGATAGATAGATAGATAGATAGATAGATAGATAGATAGATAGATATTCTTACCAATTTAAAGAAGTCTAAGTTATCATGGTTTATGAATATAGATTCATAGATAGACAGTGTTCTATATTAGTGGTCATTTGCGAGTCAGTGTACAGTCTGTAGAGCAGATGGCAGGTAGATGCTCTTCTCACGACTGCTCTTCTCTTCCACATATTTCTTGGCTCAATCCTGGTCTGTAGCCGTGTTCTCGTTCAGAAGGAAGAGTCCAAATTAAATTCCACGTTCACAAATCACGTTAAAGCACACTAAAGCCAAAAACACAGAGTGGTATAAAATGCTCCGAGCCTTCTGTCACACAAATCACGGTGTTTTTATTCAGTGCATGGCTGTCCTCTCTGAAAGAGAGTGAGCTAGAGAGAGAGCGAGAGAGAGAGAGAGTGAGAGAGAGAGAGGTGAAGAGAGAGAGAGTGAGTGAGAGAGAGAGAAAGAGAGAGGTGAAGAGAGAGAGAGAGAGAGAGAGAGAGAGAGAGAGAAAGAGAGAGGTGAAGAGAGAGAGGTGAAGAGAAAGAGAGAGAGAGTGAGAGAGAGAGAAAGAGAGAGGTGAAGAGAGAGAGAGGCTGAGACAGATAGATGAGGAGTGATTACAGCCTGCCTGTCCCTTAGTGCACTGTGTACTCTCAGAGCTTTTAAGAGAGCTTTCCACAGACTTGTGAACATCTCCATAATACTTTGAGACATCAAACACACTGCCATTAGCAGTCTAGCTGCGTTCTTTTTCATGCAGTGGATCGCCGAAAGCACCAGGAAGAAAACACACCCAGAGAAAGAAAGTGAAAGTCTAAATCAGGGGTTGTCAAGTGGTGGACTCGGTGTGGCGACTCGGTTGTGGACTCGGTGGTGGACTCGGCCATGTCTGGATTCTGAAACTGAGTATGTGGAAAAAATACTGAAGCAGTGTATGGAAAACAATTCTGCAGAAGATCATCGGTTGTAGCCTGGGACATGGAAACTTTGCTACGAAATAAAGCAACAATTTAAACTAATCTAATGGACGTAAGCCAACATTAATGGCTGAAAAATAAAACAGAAATTTTTAGATCATTTTTCTCAATACACATGACCTATAGAGAGCAGCGAGCTCATTACCATGGCTGCAATTTTTAACGATTCTTTTTTAAATGAATTGAAAAACTTTTCTCCTAAACATCTCAGAAAGGAAGAAACAGAAACGGGTGATGCTCGCTCACTGAAACAGGTTTCTGGGAAAAGCTCCAAGTCAGCAAACTAATTGCATTGCACTTTTCTCTAAAATTCTCCTGAGCTGCAGTCCACCTACATGCAGAATGCAGAACCTGCTTTCAAAAAGCCAAGTGGAGCACTTAGTAAAAATACAGAGAAAATAACTGAAAAATCCTGAACATGAAAATAGTGCAGAAAGAAAAAAAATATTCCTGAGAATATTGTAGAAAAATAATAACTAAATTATGAATTTTGTAATATAGTATAATATAAATATAAATATAATATAATATAATATAATATAATATAATATAATATAATATAATATAATATAACAATTATGACAGAACATTTTTTAACTAAAATCTTTTATATAATTAAATAAATAAATAAAGCTTCATAACATACTAAAAGCATTTATAAAAAAAAATTAAAGTATAAAATATTAATACAAATATATCTATTTTTTATATTTAATATCATTAATAATAACAACAACAACAACAGCAATAATAAAGATAATACATTTTATACAATATTTGATATTATATTTATATCTAATATTTACAAAAAAGTATATAATATATATATACAGTGGGGCAAAAAAGTATTTAGTCAGCCACCAATTGTGCAAGTTCTCCCACTTAAAAAGATGAGAGAGGCCTGTAATTTTCATCATAGGTACACTTCAACTATGAGAGACAGAATGAGAAAAAAAAATCCAGAAAATCACATTGTCTGATTTTTAAAGAATTTATTTGCAGGTTATGGTGGAAAATAAGTATTTGGTCACCTACAAAAAAGCAAGATTTCTGGCTCTCACAGACCTGTAACTTCTTCTTTAAGAGGCTCCTCTGTCCTCCACTCGTTACCTGTATTAATGGCACCTGTTTGAACTAGTTATCAGTATAAAAGACACCTGTCCACAACCTCAAACAGTCAGACTCCAAACTCCACTATGGCCAAGACCAAAGAGCTGTCAAAGGACACCAGAAACAAAATTGTAGACCTGCACCAGGCTGGGAAGACTGAATCTGCAATAGGTAAGCAGCTTGGTGTGAAGAAATCAACTGTGGGAGCAATTATTAGAAAATGGAAGACATACAAGACCACTGATAATCTCCCTCGATCTGGGGCACCACGCAAGATCTCACCCCGTGGGGTCAAAATGATCACAAGAACTGTGAGCAAAAATCCCAGAACCACACGGGGGGACCTAGTGAATGACCTGCAGAGAGCTGGGACCAAAGTAACAAAGACTACCATCAGTAACACACTACGCCGCCAGGGACTCAAATCCTGCAGTGCCAGACGTGTCCTCCTGCTTAAGCCAGTACATGTCCGGGCCCGTCTGAAGTTTGCTAGAGAGCATTTGGATGATCCAGAAGAGGATTGGGAGAATGTCATATGGTCAGATGAAACCAAAATAGAACTTTTTGGTAAAAACTCAACTTGTCGTGTTTGGAGGAGAAAGAATGCTGAGTTGCATCCAAAGAACACCATACCTACTGTGAAGCATGGGGGTGGAAACATCATGCTTTGGGGCTGTTTTTCTGCAAAGGGACCAGGACGACTGATCCGTGTAAAGGAAAGAATGAATGGGGCCATGTATCGTGAGATTTTGAGTAAAAACCTCCTTCCATCAGCAAGGGCATGAAAGATGAAACGTGGCTGGGTCTTTCAGCATGACAATGATCCCAAACACACCGCCCAGGCAACGAAGGAGTGGCTTCGTAAGAAGCATTTCAAGGTCCAGGAGTGGCCTAGCCAGTCTCCAGATCTCAACCCCATAGAAAATCTTTGGAGGGAGTTGAAAATCCGTGTTGCCCAGCGACAGCCCCAAAACATCACTGCTCTAGAGGAGATCTGCATGGAGGAATGGGCCAAACTACCAGCAACAGTGTGTAAAAACCTTGTGGAGACTTACAGAAAACATTTGACCTCTGTCATTGCCAACAAAGGGTATATAACAAAGTATTGAGATGAACTTTTGTTATTGACCAAATACTTATTTTCCACCATAACTTAGAAATAAATTCTTTAAAAATCAGACAATGTGATTTTCTGGATTTTTTTTTCTCATTCTGTCTCTCATAGTTGAAGTGTACCTATGATGAAAATTACAGGCCTCTCTCATGTTTTTAAGTGGGAGAACTTGCACAATTGGTGGCTGACTAAATACTTTTTTGCCCCACTGTATTGGTGGCTTGATGGCTTGGCGATTAGCATGTTTGCATCACTTTTTTGCCCCACTGTATATTATATAAAGGTAGGTATAGTGTGTGAATGGAATTCTTTCACTCAGGATATACAGGAAGTTCAGCAGGCCATAGCAGTAGAAAGTGGATTGGTGTGTGTATGAATGCAGCTCTGGTCTTATAGCGCTCCTTACATCCTTTACTTTGGAATAGTTTAGTATTTGAAACATACCTGCATTTTTCAGGTGTGTTTTTAGACATTGCAAGCTAATCTTTATGACATGATACGCTATCCTATACCATGATGTGTCATTTTCTTCTTGCTTGCCAATGGAAATTTTTGTTATTTTTCTTAGATTTAAAGTTGCACATCATAAAATGGTTTAAAGTGAACGCAGAGCTCCACACATGTACAAGAAATAAAGTTAGATACACAATTTCCTACTTCCTGTATATCTTGTTCGTCTGTTTTTCTGGTGTTATTTTCTTTTGCACTACACACTACATCGAATGTTTTACAATATTACAGAAATGTTAAAATAAAGAACAATTATGAAACTAAAAAACACTAATAAAACACTATAAATATGCATTTAGTTGACTACACAAAATACAGTGGAACCCCTAGCTTTTGAAGGCATGCTGAAGGCAATGTTGGTATCGTGGGTTGACTCTTTCCAAACAGCTTTCGCTGACTGAAAAAAAATATGTAAACTTCCTTGAGTTGGCTTCACTTGGCTTTCCACTGACGCAAACAAGTTATGAATGTCTCCCGGACATTCACTCCCGTTCGATTCGTTTGTATGCCGAAAATGCTTCGTATGCCGATGCAAATTTCTTGCAAGATTTCAATTCTTAAGGTGAAAATTTGTAAGGGAGGGCATTCGTGTGCCGATGGTTCTACTGTATACTCGAGAATATTAAAAAAAAAGCTAAAAGTGTGGTTTGAATCAGTGCAGAAGAACAAAACTGGAAAATACATGCAATAATAATCGTGTGCATAGACCCATGGATAGAAATTGTACACATTGTTCCATGACGTTATGGACTCCTTGCTCGTCCATGGTGCTATTAATAATCATTAGCTCGGTCCTACACTGTCGTGGTTGCTGGATTACATACGAGAGGCTTGTTCAGATGAACGACGGCTCTCGTGATCCTGACCACAGGATCGCTACTTCCGGGAATCCATCCTGAGGAGTCCTGCTGCGCAGGGTTAATGATGTCCTGACCTCTGAGACGCTGTCTGCTGTCTTTACAGTCACTGCTGCTGCCAGGTTTAATGATGCTTCTGAAAAAATGAGTCATTTTCCCAAACACAGTCAATAAAATTAGTTGGATTCCTTTTACTGTCATTTTTGATAACTAGGTAATGATGAGCCATGATGAAAGAGATAGTCATGATAGAATTCACCAGTTGTAGGTTGGTGTATGAGTGAGTCACTCAGTAGCTAACAGATTTTATTTAAAAGAATTAAAAGACCTCAAACCTCTGGATTTTGGTCAGATGTCTTCATTCTGGTGATGTGTTAGCTAGCTGTCACCATGGTTACCACACAAAAGTGGAGATACAAGTAACACAAGTGGGGTTTTTATTTGAGCTAACTAAAAAGGCTGATAAAAATTGCTGATCAATCTTATAGTTTCCATTTTGATAAGTAAGTTCTATCAATAAATAATGAAATAAATTTTGGCTAGTTTTCAGAATGTAAAGAGAGTTAAATATTCACTTTCATATCGATCTGCAGGTCCTCAGAGAAGCACAAACTGTCCTAAAACCTTACATTCATCAATCAAATAAGAGAAAGGTAAAAGCTCAGAGTGTACTGCCAAGCCGACGCCGATGTCTTAGCAACTAGCACACATCAGCACAGTGGATGTAACTAATTTAGCTGCTTCTTGGAGCAGGAAATTACCCCCCCCCATTTTTTTTCTCTTCCTAAAATGCTATCTTATTTTCACTTGGCTAGTGAGACTTGATCTATGCAAAGAAAAAAAAAACTAAACCTTGACAAATATGAATGTTCAGCTGCAATCTCCTTGAAGATAAAAGAGCGTAACATTTGCCAGCGAGATGCTAACTGTGTTTGACAAATGAGCCTTGTTCTCTGTGAAGGCTGCGAGTAGATCCACGCTGCTAGTGTAGAAAAGCCGGATTGGTAAAAGACACTTAGAGGAGATGAGATGTTCTCCTTTGATCAGACAAAATCCTCAATATTTATCGTCTCGGCTTTCTGCTAGTATTTGAAAAGTTCAGCCGGCTTTCTGACTTCTGAAGGACGAAGCCAAACTCGGTTCCTCTGAACAAAACAGAGCTTCTATTGATTATTATACTGCATTAGAAGGAAATAGGAAACGTTTCTAAAATAAGCAGGACATTTTAGCGCATCGTGAAAACGAGATCTGAACACAGCTAAGGATTGAAAAACAGATCTGAATTTAAATCTGATTTTTAAAAATTTATTAACGTTGAATTTAAGAAATATCTCATAGCATCTTATTTTTTAACAAGCTTCATGTGAAGCATTTTGTTATATTTCCTATTTAAGTAACAGAGCTGAGATTCTAGCATAAAGGTAATAAAGTCACATGTTCAACAGTAAGTATCATCCAGATTTTCTAAAGATCAGGAGAAGAACTTCTCAATCATTTGGAAAAAAATATTAATCAACAAAAATCATGTTCAGTCAATTATCTTAATATTTTTTAACTAGCATGGATGCTAATCCACTACGGTTATCTTGGAAAATTTGAACTTCTTATTGCACATGTGATTTGTGGAATGTTTCATATATTTTGTTAAGGGCGGAAAACTTTCAAGATTTAAACCTTAACAACTTTTGGAGTATTTTAATGATTACTTTTCAAGCTAAAGTGCAGTTTTAATGACTTGTGTTTGTCAGAATAGTTTTCTAAGTGTTATAGATTACACTGTCTGGAAGTGATTTATCTGAAACATGCATATAGACTTTAAAATGTCAGATCCATATTTGTAAATGGCACATCAGCATGACACAGAGGATCATGGAATCAGCCTTAAAACAATGAAATTAACCTTTAGTCACACTGAACAGGAAGCATGTTGAGAAATGAAGTGTGTCACCTGAAAGGTCAGGTGTCAGTGAGACAGATCCTTGCTGCTTGGAGGAACTTTGACTGGAAGAGTTTGACGTCTGAGTCATTTGAGGCGGCGCTGTTTCATAGACTGCAGCACACATGCATCACAGTCATTACATAGCATTCGTTTAGTTTTGTCTTTGGATGTTTTCACACCCGAGTCTTCACTTTGAACCAATCCTGGGCTTGTTTTTTAGGGCGGGGCTTATAATCACAGGTTGAAGAAGAAAGATTGGGGTAGCTTAGTGGTTAAGGTGTAGGACTACTGATCAGAACAGGGGTGTCCAATCTTAGCCAGTAATGGCCAGTATGGGTGCAGGTTTTCATTCCAACAGAGCAGAAGCCACACCTGAGCCTATTGCAAGCCAGGATCAGTTGACTGGACACCCCTGGATCAGAAGGTTGTGAGTTTGAATCCCAGCTCCACCAAGCTGCCACTGCTAGGCCTTTGAGCAAGGCCCTTAACCCTAAATTGCTCAGTTGTATAAAAATAAGATAAAATGTAAGTCGCTTTGGATAAAGCCTTCTGCCAAATGCCAGGAATGGAAAAGTAAATCCTTCTGTGGATCAAGTACACAATTCTTTTAGGAGGAAGGGCTTGAGAAGGATGATAGAATTCTGGTGAAATACAAGCTATTTTCACGGTGTAAAAATGTACAACATGGTTGCTGCTCTGTCTAGCTACATTTAATTCAATTTTCAATTCAATTTATTTGTATAGCACTATACATATTGAGACGTTAGACATCGTCTCCAAGCAGCTTTACAGAAGTACAGAAACATTTAGAAAAACAATCAAAAGCAGTCATTCAGTATAGAAACTGTCCTCTGTTCCACCATGTTGGATATTTAAGACTCATCTCAGAGTTTTCCCTGTGGTAATTATGACTTGAAGTGTCATTCATTCATGTGCCACTTTATAGTGGAAATCTTGTGTTTTACATTTACATTTACAGCATTTGGCAGACATTCTTATCCAGAGCGACTTACATTTATCTCATTTAAAAACTGAGCAAGGGTTGAGGGGCCCAGCAGTGGCATCATGATGGTCCTAGTTTTCAAACGTAAAACTTTCTGATCAGTAGACCAACACAATAAATTGTAAACATTAAAACACATACATCAGTCATTCATTTCAGTGAGTTGATTGGCTCATTTGCCATTTTTTTAATGCTAACATATAGAATGTACGTTTATGCTAACACAAAACTGCATAACAGTTTTTAAGAGGATCAGGGAACACAGGGAAGTTTTCACAATTCACCAAAGCGAGCGAACTGTCAGAACAAAGGTCCCCGAGTCCATTACTGTGAATCGGGAAGATTACGTCCCAGGATGTTACACGACTAACGTTAATATCATGGCTGTTGTTCGCTGCAGTTCCACCGTCTGAGATGAATCGACTTCTATAATTGACTCTGGCAGCCTCTGTGTGTCTCAGCATGGTGTTTTGATCTGAACTCATCAAGCTGGTCAGCAGAGATAACACGGCTGTGTGTCGGACAATCTGTCCCCTGTCTCCGGATTGGGGTTTTGCAAGTAAACAACTTCATCTTTTCTGACAAACGTCTCAGTAACGAGATCTGACAACGGTCCATCAGAAGGGATAAAGAGCGCACTTTAATATACTGCAAAACAAACTTATAGTATAGAACTCAGTCTTTGTGCTAAAGCAAGAGATTTATCTTGGTCACTGTGGATCCAGAACAGATCCTGTGATTACTGAGAATGAGGGTGGTCTGTTCTATTTTTAGCCCAAGCTCGGTGGCACGACTTCCTGTGAGGACCCTTGACATGGAATGTTTGGCTTGGGTCACTTCTTTTTAAGCAGCCATACAGTTTACATATGCTTCATATTAGTAATATTGGTCATATTTTTGGGTGGCTGGAACGGATTGTCTGCATTTACATTATTTCTTATGGGACAATTAATTTCTCAATACAGATTTTCGCCTTAAGAACTCGCCTCCAGACCGAATGAAATTCATATATTGAGGTTCCATTGTATTTTTTTTTTTATCACAGAGGAAAGTAACTAATGATATCAACGTTTCTGCTCCCTGAGATGATCCAAGTGCTTGAAATTCTTTCTTTTAGTGTCTGATATACTGTAGAGGATATAAATTAATGTAGTAAAATAATTCTGGATGGTATGTGGAATACAGTGCAAACAGGATTAGGGTTTAGGGTTTGGGTTTAGGGTTAGGGTTAGATAATCTACCAAACAGCATGTTTTTAAGATTTGGAATAAATCCAGACACTCCACACTGACAGGAACCCAAGCTCAGTATCAATCCCGGATCTGTGACAAGGTAACGTGACCTTGTGTCTTGCTGTACCTCAGTGTTGCCCCGCCTACATTCAGTCTCTGTAAAAGGAACAGAATTAACCCCCCCCGATTTGTTCTAACTGGTTTAGGAACATTATACTGGATTCATATCAGAAGAGCAAACTATTGATTCTGCTTGGAGCAGAATAGTTTCTGAGCACAATACTCATTACCCCTAATGTTTTCAGTGAGAGCACAACAGATCATGGTGTTTTAGCTCAGCATGCAACATTTTAGCTGGAAATGGATAGGGAAGCTGTATGAGGAACCCTGCTGGGGTGCAACCTTGCTTTTTCTTCATGGGTTCACAGAAATCTGTCCTGAATGCTAATAGGAGAGTTTTCTTGTTCAGCTGCAGTGTTTGGTCAAGGACTAAACTCAAATGGGAAAGAAAATGCACACTTAATATGTTACAACAGGAATATAGCATTAAAGGAGTGTGTGACCCTACAGGATAGAGGCTGATTTCTCATTCAGTGTGTCAGAAGTCATGTGTTTGGATTTGTCCACTCTGACTTGTGAGGAAATGGAGTACAGTATGTGACCTGAATGCAGATCTGTCTCGCCTGTGAGGTCCTGCTCTAAACCTGCCTCTGTCCCGTCAATCATTCTGAAGCCGCTATGCCTCCTGGTGTCAGATCAACAGCCACAAAATGCCCTACTTCTGTTTGGAGTTCTTACTCGCTGCTGCTGAGGATGAAGCCAAATGAATAGAGATGTGAGTTTAATGGATGTGGTAGTGCAGTGGTTAAAGTATCCAGTGGTTAAAGTATATGTTCAACAGGAAGCTGCATCATCTGATTTGTCTCTAGATCATAAGAAGAAGAAATTATCATGTTCTCTCTCTTATATCATGTTATTTTAATATCCTTAATTAGCATGGATGCTAGTGCAGTATGCAATGTCATGTAATTTTCAGAAAATTGCTTTCTGTTGAACATATATGATTCGTGGAATGTTCCGGATATTTTATTTAGGTTTTCAGAAACTAAAACAATTTCTTTCAAACAGATGAGGTTCTTTATATCGTCTCCTTGAGTTCTTCTTCACCACGTCACCTCTGGCTTGCTCATTAGGGATTTATTTATACATTTAAAAATTCTATCATGAATTTATGCATTTCTATAAAGCTACTTTATGTCAGTGTAAATTGTTAAAAGTTCCATATAGATAAAAATGAATTGAAAACACTTCTTTGTCACACAGCAGCCTGAGAGGCAGCTCTGACCAGAAACGAGTACATTTCTCTTCTCACACACATTGTGTAATTGTCCGGTATTAATAATTCCTGAACTTGGATTAGCGCAGGCTTGTCAATCTCCGATTCTGCCCGGGGCTATGTCAGCATTTTTATGAGACCTTGAACAATTAAAGTTTTTACTTATTTAACATGTTATAATGATAATATAGAGTAATAACAATAATATAATAATAACATTGATAACCTAGGCTCTGAAACTGAACAGGATGTTTCTAGAAAAATACAAGAGCTAACAAATTATTGACTACTATGTACATTATTAGGTAATAACATTTATTATACTGAAAATAAGAAATGTATTTCTTCCTTTATAATTCTTTTACCCAGAGGCCAAAAAATTTCCTCCTGTTTTATTGTGTCCATGTTGATGATTGAGAGTCTTTGTCATGTTCCACTCCGCAGTGATGGTTAATATGAAGCTCATATAAAAGTAGACACTCAGGACTTTAAGAATTTGTAGTGTTTCAGAAGGATTTCTTTTTTCCACAGAAATGTTTGTATCTTCAATGTAAATGTTGATATCAAACCCAATTCTCTCTGAGATGCTCCAAGTGCTTGTTCATCTAAAAAGCAGCTCAAATTTGATCTTTAGCTAGTAAAATTCTGTGTAAGGTTATCCAACAGCGGAAAAACAGATCTAAAACACAACAAGCCAACAGACTCATTTTATATCAGACTCACAGCCAGAACATCATTCATTTGTTTACGCTGATTAAAATCATCCCATAAGTTTATTTCCATTCCATCTGCCCAACAATTTTTTCCTGTTTCTGTCTGAAGATGTTAACAGTAAAGCTATGCTATTAGCACAGAGGTATGGAGGTGAGAGCAGGTGAAGTAGATCAGGATTTATTATATAAGCTGTCATTTTTTCCCTATTACTGCATTAACATGTAATTATAATCATTTTCAGTGAAATGTTATTAATATGGAAACAAATGAACTGTTAAGATTGTTTGAAGGTATATTGTGCCATGACTGATTAAATTAGATTAGAAATATTAGTATTCTTCTTAAATTTAAATATAAGTCTAATATTAATCTTGAACTTTTTGTACTACATTTCTTATGTTCTGTAATGCTGCTTTGAGACAAAGCCCATAGTTAATTGAAATGGAATTGAATTGAATTATAATGCTGTCTAAAATCCATCTAATGTCTGAGAGCATCACATTCACATTACTTTCATTTTCAGACTTTTTCAGAATTATACAGACAAAAAAGTTTTCTATGTTTTATTTTGTATGTCATATATCCTCATTGCACTGAAATTCATTCCGGGTCACGCTCTCGTCGGCACAACAGATCATGTGCTTCTGAATTGCTTGAGGTGCGAGTGTGACTTACATCAAGTGCAGGACATAGGAGTTAAACTGCATTTCAGACAGATGTCAAGCCTCCAACTGGCCAGATGTGGACTAAATAAATAAATAAATAAATAAATAAATAAATAAATAAATAAATAAAACCTTCAGTTTTACTTAAGCACAGGAATGTAAGACATAACAGCATCCACCATGATACGGATCTTCTAATTTCATACAAGCCAAATAAAACAAGGCTATAAATATATATATATATTTATTTATTTATTTATTTATTTATTGGCATGGTTTGTGGAACTTGTGGAACAAAATATGGATTAAAAATAATAAATTAATGAATAAATAAATAAGCAAATAAATAAATGAATAAATAAATAAATCTGAATATACAGTATGTCTTTCTTTTTATGTCATATTATCCTGTAAAGACTGACAGATAGATGCTAATTGACATGCACGAAAGTTGGTTTGGAAGTTTGAGCATGCACGCTGTTACGTTTCAGACGTTGGCGCATGTGTGATGCATGAACATCATATCTTATAGTTAACTTATCATGACATCTTATAGTTAACCCTTCTAATTTGAATCTTTGTCTCATCATTAGTGGCTTTTTTTTCCCATTTTCCATTATCTGTACCGCTTATCCAATCTACTCTTGGGTCACGGGGAGCCTGTGCCTATCTCAGGCGTCATCGGGCATGGATAGATCTTGGATGGAATGCCATCGCAGGGTATCCATCGCTGAGCACACACACACTCTCATTCACTCACATGCTACAGACAATTTAGAGATGCCAATCAACCTACAATGCATGTCTTTGGACTGGGGGAGGAAACCGGAGTACCCGGAGGAAACCCCCGAGGCATGGGGACAAAATGCAAACTCCAGAAACACACACCAAGCCACCATGCCCTCCTTCATTAGTGACTTCCTAACGTAAAATGTTACATATACCTGCAAATTTAACCAAAGTGGCAATGCACACTACATCACAAATCTTTTTAACAAGTCCTTTTATTTTGTGCCCTTTTTTCAGACTTCAAATATTTTGGCTCATTGACAGAAAACTGCCCTGGAAGGTCTCCCCATATTTCTTCGTGAACATTCATCTGCACTGTTCAAGACATGTTTGGTGAGTATGTAGCATTAATTCTGCACATGTAGAATTAAACCTCTGCAAGCACTTTGCCACTAATACAGCTGTTAATCTTTGTTTTGACATTATTAAAATAGCATCTTAATTCTTTTTCATTTGATCTCAGGCTCTTATCATTTAGCTTTAGATGTTTTAATGTTTTACTTTTGGTTTATAATAAAATTTGGAAGAAACTTTCAAGCATGCAATTATAGCTTTTCTCATAACCTTGTGATAAATGTTCATTAAAAACAAAGTACCCACTTTAGTAAATCCAGATACATTTTTTAAATCAGGGATGTCAAAAAACATAAGTTCACATTTTTTTAACTATCAAAACTCTATCAACTTAACAAAAGAATATAAGTTAGGAGACATGTGACCTTACTTAGTAAATTGAGTTAAGTCAGCTTAAGTCAACAGTTGGTTAAAAGTTGAGCTAACTCAAAAAAGCTGTGCAGCAAGTTGCCTTAAAATTTTAAGTTGAGTCAACATTTTATTTTTAACAGTGTATTATTTGGTTGACAGGTTGCAATCATTTTAGGACATTTCCATATCACATTTTGTCTCCAGTTCCCACTCGGGCATTGTGTATTAAACCCATACACATGTGTGTCCAGAATGTGCTCAATATCTTCAGCAGTTGTGTTTAATGACTTTCTGTTTCTGTGCACAGTATAAATGTGTTTGTTCTGCAACTTCCTGTAACATTTCATCAGTCACTACCTGTTGAAATACATATATAGTGTCCACTCTGACCTTTCTTCTTCCTCGACACATTCATCAAAGTCAACAACGGGAGGCTCAAATTTTTTTTTACATTTCACAACCTTTCCTTTTAATCCACTCAGCAAAGCAGTTAGCAAGGGGCAAAGTCCTGTGTTTGTTCTGCTACACTACTTCTGCACTAGTGTTTTACTTGATGCTTTTATCTTGCAATTCATCCTCAGCATTCCTAATCCTCATTATCCTCATCATCCCTTAACTGCTCCACATCACTTCAGGATTTTCACGACATCTTTAACATCTCAGCATCTAAAACTACACACAAAAAAATTTTGATGTATGCTCATGAATGTATTCACAAAAATGGTGAAAATAAATCAGAATGTTGTTGGTTAAATAATAGTTTTGGTGAAGAATATTATTTGTAGCCCCTTAAATAGAAAAAGTTATAAAATTCATATATCATATTTAATCTTCAATTGTATTCCAAGCATCAAAGCTGACATTAATGATTTACCTTCATCACTGTTTCATAATAGAGTAACACAATACAGGAACTTTGTGTTGCACCAAATCTGCCTGCTTCAACATGGTGGAAAAGCAGATTACAGACCTTTAAGTTAAAGCAAATCAAATCAGGATTGTAACTGGATCAATCTGGACTGTAATTAGTAGATCCATGATGTTAATTACTGAAAAAACCCTGCACTCTTTGGGTCCATTAGCAGTATAACCTAACTTCAGAGATAATTCAATAGCTGTGATTTGTACGTATTGTTAATCTTTATTTTTAACGTAGAACTCCACACAGAAACAATAGCAGGAAAACAGTGAAAAAATACTCAATACTCACTATAAATCCTAACAAGATTCATCATTTAAGACATAAGGATGCTTTCATGACTATGAGTTAGAAATATTAACTGCTTTCCCAGTAAGTTAATTCGTTCCCATGTGATATTAACAGATAACCACATCACCTCACCAGCTCCATAAATATACCTTTTTGTGCCCTTAAAGAATACAAAATAATAAATTTGCTGCCAAATTTAATAAAAGAAATCACATACTGTGAATATGAAGATTTAACTATCAAGCACATTGGTGAAAATTTCATCAGTTTATGCAAATAAAGCTAGTTAAAAAAATTAAATTCCAGCTACAACATTAGCTGAATTTTTTACCTTGATCTAGAATTAGTCCAAAGAATGTCATACCACAAACAAAAAACATGGCAGCAATAATCTCTGCAACTTCCAAATACCATGAATGGAGACCTGCTGAATGTAAGACAAGTTTAGGTGTAGTTGTTATTATTAAAAGGAATGAAAGACTAATAATTAAGGAGATGTTATAAGGTTTAAAAATCCTACTGAAGGAGAAGAAGAAAGTCTATATTGTCACATGCAGTTTTCTAAGCTTGTTAGAAAGCTGGGGTTACAGAGGAGACACCCCTGAAGCAGAGGCAGGGTTAAGGGCTTTGCTCAATGGCCCAAAACTGGCAGCTTGACAGTGCTGAGATTTACACTCACAACTTTCTGATCTGTAGTCCAGAGCCTTACCCGTTAAACCTCCACTGCCTGAAGTGAACGAATGAGTTCATTGTGAGCTGTTTGAAAACTTTTCATAGCATCAGCCATGTTTCCTACATAGGATACCGTATAGTTGTTTCAATTTATTTTTATTTTTATAGTGCTTTTAACAATGGACTCTGATGCAAAGCATCTTTACAGGAATATAAAAATTCCGAATAAAATGATCAATTTTAACATTTTAATTTATATTTATTCCTAATTGCCAAGCCAGAGGTGAAGACGATATGAGGAAGAAACCTTGAGAGGAACCAGACTCAAAAGGGAACATCATCATCATCATCTGGGTGACACCTGAGATTGTAAATAAAACATTTCCTTTCTATATGTTTACAGTATACATTCATTCATTGTCTACCGCTTATCTATTCTCGGGTCACGGGGAGCCTGTGCCTATCCCAGGCGTCATTGGGCATCAAGGCAGGATACACCCTGAACAGAGTGCCAACCCATCGCAGGGCACACACACACTCTCATTCACTCACACACTACGGACAATTTAGAGATGCCAATCAACCTACCATGCATGTCTTTGGATTGGGGGAGGAAACCGGAGTACCCGGAGGAAACCCCCGAGGCACGAGGAGAACATGCAAACTCCACACACACACGGCGGAGGCGGGAATCGAACTCCCAACCCTAGAGGTGTGAGGCAATCGTGCTAGCCAGATACGTGGGAGCTGAACCATTTAGAGTCTTATATGTAAGTAGTGTTAGTTTATAATCAATTCTAAACTTAACAGGTAGCCAGTGCAGGGATGATAATATTGGGGTTATATGATCATACTTTCTTGACCTGGTAAGGACTCTAGCAGCTGCATTCTGGACTAACTGTAGCTTGTTTATTGAAGATGAAGGACAACCACCAAATAACGCATTACAATAGTCCAGTCTGGAGGTCATGAATGCGTGAACTAGCTTTTCTGCATCAGATACAGATAAAATGTTCCTAAGCTTGGCGATATTTCTGAGGTGGAAGAAGGCTATTTTTGTAATATCGGAAATATGTTTTTCAAAGGACAAACTGCTGTCTAATATTACGCCCAGGTCTTTCACTGTAGAGCTAGTAGTAATAGAACATCCTTCTAAGTACAGGTTGAATTTTGAGAGCTTCTGTGTACTGGTTTTTGGACCAATCAGTAATATCTCCGTCTTATCAGGATTTAGTAATAGAAAATTATCAGTCATCCAGTCTTTAATATCTTTAACGCACTCTGTTAATCTAGACAGTTTAGATATTTCATCTGGTTTTGATGAGATATATAACTGTGTATCGTCAGCGTAACAATGGAAACTAATCCCATGCCTTCTAATAATGTTGCCTAAGGGAAGCATGTATATTGAGAAAAGCAGAGGTCCTAAAACTGAACCTTGTGGGACCCCGTATTTCACTGGCATTACACTGGACATTTCTCCATTTAAATCTACAAAATGGTATCGATCAGACAGGTATGATCTAAACCATTTTAACGCCTGTCCCTGAATACCTATGTGATTTTGTAAGCGGTCTACGAAAATGTTATGATCTAAAGTGTCGAATGCAGCACTAAGATCAAGTAAGACTAATAAGACTAATATTGAGATGGAGCAACATTCATTCTAGCTTTTTAACCCCATTTAACATAACCTCATTTTCAACATTTATTCTAGTTTTTAACCCCATTTAACACCACAGCAGTCTTGTCACACCCGGGCACCCCTGCCCTATGAGGAGCTCGAACCCGGACCTCCGTGGTAGTGCATACACTCGCCTGCATGCCATGGAAGTAGACCCAGATGTAGGATTCAGTGAAGCGCTGCTTTTATTAATATAAACACAAGATGGGGGAAGACTAACCTAACGACAAAGACATAACACTAAATAGAAACTAAAACATAAACAGAGACCTACGTATAAAACATGACCTTTAACAAGGAACATTAAGGCCTGGCAGGGAACTGTCCAGCTGTTCCTGACAAGTCTCCTTACTAAACTCTTCAACCCCACTGATCCCCTCTTCACACTGATAAACCCACCAAAACTGCAATACATCACATATGCAATCATATATTTTCTGTACATTCATATACATATACATATACAGGTGCATCTCAATAAATTAGAATGTCGTGGAAAAGTTCATTTATTTCAGTAATTCAACTCAAATTGTGAAACTCGTGTATTAAATAAATTCAGTGCACACAGACTGAAGTAGTTTAAGTCTTTGGTTCTTTTAATTGTGATGATTTTGGCTCACATTAAACAAAAACCCACCAATTCACTATCTCAACAAATTAGAATATGGTGGCATGCCAATCAGCTAATCATCTCAAAGCACCCGCAAAGGTTTCCTGAGCCTTAGGATACAATCAGTCTAAAACTCTGTTGGGAGAAATTGTAGAGTAAAAAAAAAAAGGAAGCACTAGTTAAAGTGTTTCAGGATGAGTTAGGTCTTTACCCATCGATTGAAGACAGTCAGTGACTCAGCTGTTCGGACGTGCCAGAACAGAAGAGTCTTGATGTATACCTACCTCTTACCCTGAGAGATGGTGGGAGCAGTCGAGCAGGGCTAGTAGATCTGAGGGAACGAGGTGCAGTGCAAGGAGTAATAAGAGCTTTGAGGTAAGAGGGAGTCCATTTTTGGCTTTGTAGGCAAGCAGCAGTGTTTCAAATCTGATGCAGCTACAGGAGGAAAATTTTGAAATTCTTTAAAATCATTAAATTAAAACAATTAAACTTTTTTTCTATTTAAAACTAATAGAATCTGATTATTAACAACCCTGCCATTGCGTGGGAGAAACGCTAGCAAAATTCTCATTATGCTGTGACTGAATTCTCAGTATTTTTTGGGGGGTGTGTGAGCTGAAAGAAGCTGGAAGAGGTCTGGGATTAGGAGAATTGAGAGGTGATAAGTGTTAGAGGTGACTTTCTAAAAGGCTTTTCACGCTGTGAGCAGCAGAATCTCACACATTAAAACTCTGGAGTCCCCCAGAGTCCTGCATGGGCCTGTCGCTTTCTCCAGTGGGGTCACAAGAGTGCTTTATGTTGTTTTTTTTATTTATTTTTTCTTCCCTGTACTCTTTCTCCAGACTCAGACTTTACACCTCTTCCATATCAAAATAAAAAACAATGGATGCAGAAAGAGCTTTCTGTATAAACAGGGCTCTCCATGATTCTGTTTACTGAGCTGATTTTCTCATTAGTGAAAATATTTGTTTTAAATATCATTTTTTTTTATTTTAAAAAAAAAAAAAAGAAAGAAAAGAAAACAATTATCTTAACATAAATGATTTATGTTAAAAGCATTACACTGCATGTCGTATTTTGTACAGTTTCCCGTGTGTATGACCAATAAAATGATTTGATTTCTTTCTTTTTCCTTTTTTTTTTCTTTTTTTTTAAGTGAAAAAGATGAAAATGCATTATAACCTGTTGTGTTCTAAAATTGTTCAGCTGACAAGCACTTTGTCAAACAAACAAACAAACAATATGTGGTCTGTCAGTCAAAGATCAGAGAAACTCTCATCCAAGCAAATTCAATCACAAGCTCTATATGTGGAAAATAAACAATAAGTGAGTGAAAATGAGAGGAGAGGAGATGAAAAAAGTGGGGAGGAAGAGAGGAAACGACTTGAGAAGAGAAGAGGAATAGGAAATGGTTAGGAGAGGAGAAGAATTGGAGAGGGATGGAATGCAGAAGTAAGGACATGAGTGGAAAGAAATGGAGATGAGATGGAGGGAGGAGATGAGAGGAAATAAATGGAGTGAAATGGAATGAAAAAGTCCAGGGATGGAAAGAGAACGGGATTAAGAGCAAAGGAATGGAATGGAATTGGATGGAATTGAGGGGAGTGAAAATAGAAGGAGGAGGAGTGAAAAGAAAAGGAATGGAAATTAAATGGAGAGGAAAGAAAAGGAAAGAGAAGAAATGAGAAATAAGACATAGATAATGACAGATAATAACAGCACGAGTGTAACGGAGGGAAAAAGAGAAGTAAAGAAAGGAAGTGAACGAAGGGCTTTTAAGCAGAGCAGCAGCAGCAGGATGTGAGGACTCTCTTCTCCCTCTGCATTAATCCTGACTCTATAAGCTCTGTTTTTTTGGCATGCATTGCTCTTTTCTGTTCTCCTGCTGCACAACACGACTCTCTCTTTCCTCCCTGAGTGCTTTCTCTTCATGTGATTCGATTACTGCTAGCTCGCTGATCACAGAAGAATGTGAGGGAGTGAGTGACTCCGGGGCTAACTTTCAAAGCAATCAAATCAAAATCAAATCACTCGTAGCCATCTGATTTCTGTACGTAGCCGCTGTCAGAGACGCTACGTGACTTTTCTTTGTTGCTTTCCCTGACGTGAGCTATGGAGAGAAAAAACATCACCAGTGAGTGCAGGAGAAAATCAGGAGGAATGTATAGCAAAACAAGCTGTAAGAAAAGCTTTACTATTTAACACAGTATGGCACTTTCTGCAGAGCCTTGGTGAAGATGCTTACACTGTTGGCAATAATATTAATTAAAACCACAACGTCAGAGATTTAATCTGATGTAATCCAATGGAAAGTGACCTCTTGGTGGTCCAGTGGCAGGATCCCGTGCTATTTCTGGCAAAAGAATTTCCTTTGGGATTAATAAAGTTTGGGATTCATAAATCTTATCTTATCTTATCTTAAAATACTTTTCATTTTCATATGTTTTTTCTCTTATAGTGTGATTTCAGGAAAGTATAACCTAATTCTAAACATTTAAACATCCCTAGCAGGCCTGATTTACTGGCAGTGGTGGCTCAAGTGGTCAAGGCTCTGGGTTGTTGATTGGAGGATTGGGGTTCAAGCCCCAGCACCACCAAGCTCCACTGTTGGGCCTTTGAGCAAGGCCTTTAACCCTCCCTGCTCCATCATAGCTGCCCCTGCACTCTGACCCAACTCCCTCAGCTGGGATATGTAAAGAATACCACTGTGCCATAATATATGTCTGGTGATAATAAAGGCTTCTTGCCTTCAGTTCCTCTACAAGCGCACAGATATAATTACCTGCCTGTTAGCATAGAAACACACTAAACAGATAGGTTCACTGGTCTATTGTTAGCTACACTAAAACAGCTTTGCAACTGGATAACCACGCAAATTTCACAATGAGGCTAAATCAGATGACTACCACTCACAAGCTTCCAAAATAATACTAAAGAGCAAGTGTGCAACAAAAAAGAAAAAAGCTAAAACTCCATCATACCTGAACCATCTTCTTTTTTTTAAATAGTATAATACTGAACTCTTGACTGGCTGCCAGCTCTGGCCTGTCACCATGTTGTCACTTCTTTCATGCCTACATTTGGGGTATGTTGTTATTGATGCTTGAGAGATCTGAGCTGGCATGTGGCGTATGGTGTATGCATAAACATTCCCTGCCAGTTCCAACCCAAATCTCAAAGGACGGTGCAGCTTGTGTGATACATATGTGATTACTGTTACAAAACTCTCAGAACTTTCTTACTTACTTTCTTATCAAAAGTACACTGGATTGCCAAAAGTTTTGGGACACTCCTCCAAATCATTGAATTCAGGTGTTGTTTTTCAGGGCTTGGGCTTGGGCTTGGCCCCTTAGTTCTAGTGAAAGGAATTCTTAATGCTTCAGCATACCAAGACATTTTGGAGTCCTGGCCTCAACCCGATAGAACACCTTCGAGATGAATTAGAGCGGAGACTGCGAGCCAGGCCTTCTCGTCCAATATAGGTGCCTGACCTCACAAATGAGCTTCTAGAATAATGGTCAAAAATTCACATAAACACACTCCTGAACCTTGTGGAAAGCCTTCCAAGAAGAGTTGAAGCTGTTATAGCTGCAAAGGCCGGGACAACTCCATATTACATTCATGTGCATGTAAAGGAAGACGTCCCAAAACTTTTGGCAACATTGTGTACAAAAGTTATATTAAACACCACAGAAAGAAAGTTACACACTCGGAGTCGGCTTTTTCTGGGTGTTTTATTCAAATTATGCAAATGATCATGGATCATGGTTATCCAACTGGGTTTAAATCACTGACTTTAAGCACAAATTCTTACCTTTAAGCCACTAAAAAATCTGGGGATAAAAACTGGAGCATGAAATGTTTTCTTTACTGCCAAATGTAATATGATGTCATATAAAAGCAAGAGTGTATATGAATGTATAAGTTTATTTATTAATGAAAACATAATAAGAGAACTAATATGATGATATATGTAGGAGAAGACGTCACTTTTATACAACTGAGCAATCGAGGGTTAAGGGCCTTGCTCAGGGGCCCAAAAGTGGCAGCTTTTTGGACCTGGGATTTGAACTCACAACCTTCTGAGCAGAAGTCCAAAACCTTGACCACTAAGTTACTATATTGAAGATTAAAAATATATATGTTGATTGTAATATATATCCTCTGTGTATTGTTGCATGAACATTCTGAATTATTTAGCAGCTTATAAAACAGCACTTGATGCGGAACATCTTAATATTTTGCATATTCTATTTAAGTAAATGAAGCCATGTGGTGCTACATTAAGGCCATAAAACTATTTACTCATTATTTTGTCATATTTATGTATTTTATATTGAATATTTTTTATATATTTACAGTCAAAAGAGTCATTTCATCTTGACATGGGGTCAGTTGATGGCACTAGCAAAACTCAAGTCTCTCATACACCCACAAATACTACTACCCCTACTACCCCCTGGAGAGTTAGCTAAGAGGTCTGAATACTAATCTGTGCAGTTTCAGGGTTAGCTCTTCCTCTGGTTCCTGGAAGACTTAACACCACAGGAAGTACGTGCAGCATGTAGCACTTATCACGCAGGCTGCCCGAGTCTTGAGACAAACACACACTCGGCTTGATTACATACATTTGACCATCCAGTACGGTTGTGTCACACTGAGTCACTGTTGCTGTCCAGGCTACAAATAAGATAGTTAGTGTGATTCATGCAGTCAGACCCTCTGCTGCTGTGAGTCACACATGACTAACTGCCGCCTGATCCACACGTAATGAAGACTCATTGCTGTGTGATGCCTCGCATGAGATACAATCAAGTCTCCATTATGGCTTACATAAATTTGTTATTCAACACTTTCCCGTGCTTCATGCTTTCACCGGCAAGTAAAGCATCTGTATTGCTGTTTTTTTTTTTTATTATTTAACCGTAGGAGGCACTTTTGTGGACCGTAATTAAGCTTCATGGAGGTATACAGTCCAGGATTAATGATGAGTCACTCACACTGAAAGTTCTGCTTGCTGAAAGTAGAACTCTGTTGCACAGCTCACAGATTCTTGCTGCAAAAAGAGCACTAAAATCTACCAAACCTTTAATAGTGACAATGTTAAGAGATTAGACTTAAAGGCTGTAATCAACATTCAGACTCAGACATCATAACAGAGGCTTTGTCTAAGCATGGCAGATCAGTGCTTGGTCAGCTTATCCTTTAAACTGTGGGCATGTTCAATTTACAGGACAGCACATCATTGCAAGAAGATGGCCTGGTTTGATGAATAATGTTTTCTTTTACAACACGTGGACAGCGGTGCCTACCAGGGGAAGAAATGGCCCCATGGGATGCAGTATGGGAAAAAGGCAAGTCAAGGTGGAGGCAGTGTGATGCTCTGGGTGATTGTTCTGCTGGGAAACCTTGGGGGCTAGAGTTCATGTGGATGTTACTTTGACATGTAGCACCAACCTAAACATTGTTACACATCAAGTACAGGGGAACCTCGGCATATGAGTGCCCTCTCTTACAAATTTTCGCCTTAAGAATTGAAATTTTGCAGGAAATTTGCATCAGCATTACAAAGCGTTTTGGCATATGAACCGAACCAAACCGAACACCGGCTAAGTTGCACGTATTTCCGGGAGCTGTTCAAAACTTGTTTGTGTCGGTGGAAAGCCAACTGAAGAGAGTGTACAAATTTTATAAATCTTTTACAAAAGCTGTTTGGAAAGAGTCAACTCACGATACCATTGTTGCCTTCGGCATGCATTTGACAGCTAGGTGATTTTTCGGCCGTTTTTTTGTTGACAGATTGGTGGCGTGGGTGCACTGTTCTATTTTTAGCCCAAGCTTGGTGGCACTACTTCCTGTGAGGACCCTTGACCCTTGGAATTTGGTAATATTGGTAATATTTTTGGTTACATTGGTTTGAGGAACATGACTTGGCCTGCAGGTTCCGCAGAGCTCAATCTGATTGAGTGTCTGTGGGATGTGCTGGGCAAACAATTCTGATCCGTGGGGGCCTCATCTCACAACTAAAAGGATCTGCTGCTAAAGTCTTGGTGCCAGATACCACAGCACACCTTCTAGAGGTCTTGGGGGGGACCTACACAATATTAGGTAATTGGTTTAACCTGCAATAAGACAACAATCCAGACGAAGTGAAAATAGTTTACACCTGCAGAATACACCAATCTGCCTTTAGGAAGGTGAAAGGAACCTGGAGAACCTGGAAAAAATCTACAAATTAATTTAATTCAAAGTTTAAAGTTAAGTTACTATTTATCTCTAACATTTATCCCTAATGAGCAAGTCTGAGGTGACAGTGGTGAGGAAAAACTCCCTGAGTTGATATAAGGAAGAAACCTTGATGGGAACCAGGCTCAGAAGGAACCTCATCTTCATTTGGGTGACACTGGACAGGAAATGATTAAAATGAGATTAAAATAAGACAGTTAATTTAAAATGAGCAATGTGTTTATTAGCTATTCCTTTACACCACAGGAACTAAAGTGTCGTATTTGACACTCATTTAAAATAGCTATGCATAAATTATAGTGTGTGTAGTTTTGTGATGGCTTTTTTGTTTTTTACTGCTGTGAAAGAAACATAAATTGGCTGTGTTCCCTTAGACAGCAATTCTGTGTGCTTTAAAAGCAGGCATCTGGTTTATTATCCTGTATCCATCATGCCATGTGTGATATCTGCCAGTTAATGCATGGAAGCAGCAGTCAAATGCACGCAATTTTCAGCTTAAATTTATCACATCTTGTTATCAATGTATCCATTAGAAATATGAAGAAGAAGAAAAAAATCAGTGACCAACAAAATGATCTGTAGTTAAGGATGTACATGTCCATAAGGATCAGTCAAGAACTGGATATTGTATAAATGTAATAGATTTATAGTGACAAAATATGTGTTATCAATCACATTTTAGAAACATTTTAGAAACTACATTAAAATCAATTTATTTTTGTTTGGAATTTTAGTCAGAATGTGTAAAAAAATAAAAAATAACATTAAAGTGCCTAAATCACTTGGGCAATTTTACACATAAACTAAAACAAATGTACAGGTGTTATGAATATTCTGAAACACCATGAAATTTAGCATATGCAGTGACTTGCATAAGTATTTATCCCCCTTTAATTCTTCCACATTTGCAACCGAACTGAAATGGACTTCATTTGGATTATACAGTTATATCCTTTGTTTTTACACAAAATAGCCCAATATTTGAAATCTGTCTGTGTGTGTGTGTGGGGGGGGGGTTAATATCAATACAGAAATATAGTTTACAAAACTGTTTACAAATAAATGTCATAAAATCTGTCCCTTGTACAAAGCACTGCATTGGGTGGAAATCTGTCATTGCCGCACTATGAAGCATGGTGGCGGGAGCATTGCATTGTAAATGGATATCCTCCTCTAGGCCAAGTAACTGTTGTGCCAAACTCTTTCAATGTTTTAATAATGTCTTTAATGTTGCACTGTAGAATGTGCAAAGTTTTGGATAATTTTATATAACTAAACTTGGATTGTTCATTTCCCTGATTGAAAATTGGCTTTAATCTCTCCTTGCTCTTCTTGATGCTGTTAGTTATAAATGTTCTCTTGGTTCTTCCAGGATCAGGGTATTTCTGTTGAGGTCACATGACACTTTAATTCCACAAACCTGGACTAATTACAGTGGAACCTTAGCATACAAATGCCCCCCGTTATGCATTTTTGCCTTAAAAATTGAAATTTCGGCATACGAAGCATTTTTGGCTCACGGACAAACCGAACCGAACCAAACGCCGTCTAAGTTCCAGGAGCCGTTCAAAACTTGTTTGCATCAGTGGAAAGCCAAGCAAAGCCAACTGAAGAGAGTTTATGTATTCAACAAATTTTTTTCAGTTAGCAAAAGCTGTTTGGAAAGATTCAACCCACGATACCATTGTTGCCTTCAGCTTGCGTTCAAAAGCTAGGTGATTTTTTGGGCGTTTTTTTTTCTGACTGATTGGTGGCATGGGTGGTCTGTTCTATTTTTAGAGGAGCCTTGACATGGAATGCTTGTCTTGGGTCAGTTCTTTGTAAGCAGCCATACAGTTTACATATGCTTCTTATTGGTAATATTGGTCAAATTTTTGGTTGACTGGAACCATTCGTTTCGCAATGCAAATTTTTGCCTTAAGAACTCGCCTCCAATACCAATTAAATTCATATGACAACGTTCCACTCGATGATGACACCAATTTTCATTAGGCAAAGTTTTAATTACATCAACCTTCAAAATAAGGCATAAAGAGTTATAACAGGTTCCTCTCTTTTTAGATTTTCACTGCTGTCTTTGCTGAACTAGTTGTGCTGGTGCTCTCTCTCTTTCTGTCTCTCCCTCCCTCTCTTTCTCTTGCTTTGTCTGACAAGCTTTGATACTTCTACTAGTCCACAGCACCTTTCAAAAAAGAAGAATTGCTCCAAGAATCCTAATTTTCTCCACGTCTCTGCTGAGAAACAGTTTTGGCTCCAAGGTCATTGCTTGAAACTGACTCATGCTTGAAGCTAAAGAGCATTTGCAAAGAGCATTTTTTCCTACAGGCTCCCACAACAAAAAAAAACAAGCAATTTGATTTAAAATGCATTCATTCATAAAATTCAATCTTTTTCTCTCAAGGTAAAAGGTATGTAGAAGGAATGGACTATGTGGATAGGTGATTAAATATTGAAAAAAGATTATGGCGGTAATTCACAGGAATGGGCCATGTTCTTGGAGGGTCACTAATTACACTGGTTGTTATTAAACAGAGAAGTGTTGTCTTCAGCTCCTTCAGTAATTAGACAGTCCCTTCCTGTCTCACCTCCACTCCTCTGTGTCCAATAATGAGACTGTGATTTAGGTGACCTGGGGCTGAGATCTAAGATTCCTATTAATTCATAAATCAGAGACACTGAAAAGCAAATTAATGTGTTAGCAAAGCTGGTGGGTTTCACTGCCCAGAATTTAGTTTGCTCGTTGAGGATTGGATAATGAGACAGAAGTCCTCGGTCAGATGCCCTTATCCAGAGCGACTTAAGCAACAGACATGTTTGGAAGGAGTTGCTGTTGTTGTCCTTCAGCTGCTCCCTGTCCGGAGCCACCACAGAGGATTATCTGATCTGCATATTTTGATTTGGCACAGGATTTACGATAGATGCCCTTCCTGATGCAACCCTCTCATTTTATCCAGGCTTAGGAACAGCACTGAGAGTTAACCCATCAGTGGATGGGTTGGTTTCCTGCTCGAGAATCAAACCCAAGCCCTAGCAGTGAGACCACGGGATACTGCCACTGGACCACCAGGGACACAACAGACATGCTTTGAAGTATCTATTATTAAACAGAGGAATGTGGAAGCTTAGTGGTTAAGCTGTTGGGCTACTAATTGGAAGGTTGAATCCCAGGTTTACCAAGCTGCCACCTCGGCCTTTGAACAAGGCCCTTAACCCTTAATTGCTCAGTTGTATAAAAAATTTGATAAAATGTTAGTCTCTCTGGATAAGGCAATCTGCCAAATGTCAGAAATGTGAATGAAAACACATCCTGATACTGGATCACAGAATAACAAGCCCATCTTAAGTACTTCATGAAGAGGTAGGTCTTTAGACATTGTGTGAAGATTGTCAGTGATTCAGATGTTTGGACATTTAGGTGAAGTTCATCCATCACTCCATGTCAGGGGTGTCCAATCTTATTCCTACCTAGGAGAAGCCACATCTAATGACAGCCAAGATCAGCTGATTAAAAAGGTGGAATCAAGTGTGGCTTCTGCTTGATTTGTTTGTAAACCTACACCCACACCAGCACTTTGTGGACAAGATTGGACACCCCTGACTGAGGTGCTAGAATGAAGAACAGGTCTTCCTTGTACCCTGAGAGATAGTGGGATCAGTTGAGCAGTGCTAGAGGTTCAGAGGGACTAGTGCTTTGAGGTAAGTGGGTGCTGGTCCATGTTTGGCTTTGTAGGCAAGCATTAGTGATTTAAATCTGATACAGAAAGCCAGCTGAGGAGGCATAGCAATGGGCTGATGTGGAAGAACTTAGGAAGGATCATTTTCAAATGGTCACATGGTGTTTAAAGGAACACCTGCCAGAAGTGAGATCAGTCGTCCAGTCAAGGCACTGAACAAGCACCTGAGTGGCCTGTGTGGAGAAAAGTGGGCAAATACTTCTGGTGTTTTAAAGGAGAAATCGATAAGCTTGTCGGATTAGCATTGTAAGAGGAAACAGACAGTCAGTGGATATCCCAAGGTTGCATGCAGTGACCAATGGTGAGATCGAAGAATCGTCCTGAGAGATCACAAGATCCTGATGTTTGAATGTACAGTTCAGTTTTGCTGGGATTACAGATTTCAGATGATGAGCTGCTAACCATGACGGGATCATTAAGTCTGATTTCTGCACAGCACATCGGATAGACAAGGAACAGGGCAAGAAATCTTCCTGGGTTCTTCTAAGAGGAAAGTGTCTCCGGCTAACTCCAATGGTAGGAAGAAAAAGAAAAAGTGAGGCTAGAAAGGATGAAAGGGTGCAAGAGGCTTAGAAGGAAGGCGAGATGGAGTTGAGTGGAGGTTTCAGCAAGTTGGAAAGATTGGTAGCTGGTACCAAGGATGGACTATGGGCTATTGAAGCATGTGTAGGGCTCCGGGTTTACAATTTAAAACATCCAATTGTATATAAGCTAAACACAACTAACTTTTCTTCACTAGTCAGTCATACCATTTTTAAGAGATCTGTCCAATCCTGAGGTATAGGAATTGAACCAAGGCAGATCTATCCATTTGACATATCCATGAGTATGTTTTTGGATTTCCTATGTTCTTTTAATTTTGCATGGCTGACAACAACAGCATTTGTTTCACGAAGTGAGTCAACTCTACTGTATTTTATTGGCCCATTCAGATCAATATTAATTTAGCCAGTCAGGGCTCAGTGCACGGAGACAGCAAAAAAGCTGCTATACACTAAAAACAGTTAAGCCAAACCTCTTGAGCCAACTGTCTTGATTGCAGTAGAATATGTAAGCAAATTGAAAATATTTGTGATATGGTATATTACATGTTGTTTTGTTTCACAGTTTTATGGTTTAACTAATCCATTAAAAGAATTGTTTGGAAAAAAGTGATTCGTTCATAAGTTAAACATCACTAATTTGCAGGTGAAGAGATATTTTTCAGGCATTTGTGTACACTGACAATTTTCCAAGCAAAAGGTTTGTGATCTATTAATAAACTTATATCTCTGTATTTTTACAGCTCTGAAAAGGAGCTGACAGCTTTGATTAGTTCCTCTTTTGTCTTCTTCAACATTGTTGTGAAAGACTGAAGCCCCACCCAGACTGTCTTCTATTATCTGGCACACGCACATATTTAACTCAATAGAAATGTTTCAAAGGAAGATGAAGTGTAATATTTTGTACATGCTTTGTTGCATGCTGCCTGATGGATAGCTGACTAACTGCATAAATTATACTTAAAATCGCTTCATTTGGGGTGTGTGCACTGTGTACAGATGTGTTCATAATGTAACATCTTCGTCTGAAATAAGAGAAAGACACGTCCAGAACATGTGTATATGCCATATACTTATTTACCATACACTTATGTAGCTGTATTATAGCCCTATGAACAACATGTATGCAGCTGTTCTGTAGCCTTTTGAACACTACTTATGTAGCTGTTCTGTAACCCTATGAACACCATTTTTGCAGCTATGAACACCACTTATGCAGCTGTTCTGTAGCCCAAGGAACACCACTTATGTAGCTGTTCTGTAGCCTTATGAACACTTATGCTACTTAAGTATTAAGTACATAAGTATTAAGTTACTTATGTAGCTGCTCTATAACCCTATGAACACCACTTATTCAACTATGAACACCACTTATGTAGCTGTTCTATAACCCTATGAACACCACTTATTCAGCTATGAACACCACTTATTCAGCTATGAACACCACTTATGCAGCTGTTCTATAACCCTATGAACACCACTTATTCAGCTATGAACACTACTTACACAGCCGCACTGTAGCCCTATGCACACCACTCATGCAGCTTTAAACACTACTTGTTCAATTTTACTATACCCCTATGAACAGCACTTGTGCAGAAGTGTTAGAAAAAACCTTACCAAATAATTTTATCTTCAGAGAAATAACCTATTTCTAGCAGATTAATCTATGCAACAAAGACATTTTTCATAGCCGTGTTATTTCTTTCTCTTTTTTTTCTGGTTTTAGCTCATCTTTTCCAAGAATGGCAACATTTCTGGAGGAATTCTGGCAGCTGAGGGCATTTTCTGCAGACTGATCAATCACGCTTAAAGCGACTCATCACAATGGCTCTGACAGGCCTGTCCCATCTGCTCGTTAACATTGCTCCGCTCTGACATTTGTGAGAACAGGCGACTGTTTGCCTCCATCGTCCTTCAGGAAGAAACATGACGGCGCACTTTAGCAGAGGGATGGAGCAAGTCAGTGCCAGAGTTATGCAGCTTGTGATGGATGCAGTGTGAATTGCTGCGCATCCTGCCAGGCTCTAGGATGACTGCAGTGAACACATCAGCGTGACATCAGATCACAAATCTACTGGCTGCTGGTGCCGATGAACTGATTCATTTATCTGAAATCTATTAATGCTTATAAACCTTCATGAGCATTTCTACACCAACAGGTGTCAGCTGCCATGAAGGTTCTGTGGAATGACTTTTCCTATGAAGGTTGTATCTACTGTATAATAAACTAAGCTCATGTCATGTTATAAGGCATTCATAAGGCACTGCTGTTCAATATCCGTTGTATTTCAATGACAAATTGATATGCTTGATTAACAAATGATTCAGTTTTTTTGATCGAGTCACTAAGGTGAATGAATCAGTATCAGTAACTTCCAAGCACTGAGTCATTGCTTTTGTTCAGTTGTTGCTGGGAGGTTTCACAACTGCAGACCTTAACCTTCACAACACAAAGCTTACAGATGGGAGCCAATTCTTTGCAATTCCATAACTATACATAATGAGTCTTGATTATCAAGCAGTTTTTATGTGAGTTTGCATTATACATTTATCTCTCTTTGGTTTTAAAAAAAATCAATGAATCATATTCTCAGCTCTATGGATGCCAAATCTGATACGGCTCCTTGAGTCATTTAGTGAATCAGTTAATTCGACAAATTCAACGAATCACCTGAGTCTATGATTTCAGCTAATCAGGTGAGTCAATTTCAGCTAATTAGTTATGTCAGTGAATCAGCAGAATCAACAGTTTCAGTGAATCAATTATGTCGGGGAATCAGCTAAGTCAATAATTTCAGTGAATCAAGTGTGAGTGAATCAGCTGAATCAAAGATATCAGTGAATCAATTATATCAGTGAGTCAGCTGAGTCAAGGATTTCAGTGAATCAATTTCAGTGAATCAGATTTCAGTGAATCAGCTGAATCAAAGGTTTCAGTGAATCAATTATGCCAGTGAATCAGCTGAGTCAACAATTCCTTTGAATCAATTGAGCCAACAATTTCAATGAATCTGTTGAGTCAATGATTTCAATGAATCAGTCCATCAGAGCTGGAGATTTCCAATGCTTCCACAAACAATTCTACTGTAATTTGTCATGGATGGCGTGGACATGCCCTGTTGGACCACTAGGGGGCTTTCGGCAGGGGGTTTTGTTTATCTGTGCCATGTGTGTTTGTTATGACATTTAGCCCCGCCTGATCCTTAATGTGTTCCCGCCTCTGTTCACCTGTTCAACATGTTCTACTGATTACCCTTGTGATTTACAGTGGTTTCTGTGCTCCGTGGTATTTGCTAGTCCCCATCATTATTGTGAGCCTTTGTGCTATGTTTTGTTTTTCCCTTCGTGTTCCTGTGTACGAGTGTTCTTATTTTGGAATAAACCCCTGTTCTGCGTCTATCCCTGCGTATGGGTTTGCTCTCTCTCGCTTGGTACCACCGGTACGTGACATAATTGATGTATAAACATCAGGAACCTTCGGGATGCTGATTTGGGATAAACGCTAATTGACGTCTTTATATAAGATTCATCTAAAATTGATTTCAACTTCTAAATCAATCTAGATGAGTAAGCTTTTTTTTGAGTCCACACACACACCACATCCTGCCCTGATGTTGACTCATCAATCCCTCCATCTTGTTCATGGATTTCAGTTTTCATTTGTTGTTTCTGTTTGGTTTTTTTTTGGATCTACATCGTCTGCATCATACATTACTCTAAACACAGCTCACCTGTTTCATTCATGCTAGACATATCTGTATCTGGATTTGGTTTTAAACCCAAAGTGGGTCTGGCCTGAACCAAAAGGTTTTAATTAATTTCAGAATGTGTTATAAGTGCTTATAATCACCTACTCCAAAAATGTTCAGCCTCAGGTTGTGTTATGTTATGTCATTCGCAATTATCAAAATGTTTCTTGTTTTTAATATTGAATAATAATAATTAATATTATTATTAATATTGAATAATTAATATTGTATAAATTATTTATTAAGGATACAAAATAAGTGCAGGGTTTCTTTGCTATTAGTGATGTAATGTGCCATTCCTAATGCAAAATAAAGATCCTTATAAAGTGCAATGCAGTTTCATAAATAACTCATCATCATCATCATCATTGTCTTCCACTTATCCGGAGCCGGGTCGTAGGGGCAGCAGAGACTTCCCTCTCCCCAGACACTTCCTCCAGCTCTTCCGGAGGGATCCTGAGGCCATCCCAGGTCAGCTGAGAGACATAGTCTCTCCAGCGTGTCCTGGGTCTTCCCCTGGGTCTCTTCCTGGAGGGGGGCAACACCTCCCCAGGGAGACATCCCGGAGGCATCCGAAACAGATGCCCGAGCCACCTCAACTGTACCCTTTCAATGTGGAGGAGCAGCGGCTCTACTCCAAGCTCCTCCCGGGTAACACAGCTCCTTACCCTATCCTCCTAGGGGAGCGCCCTACAGAGGAAGCTTGTTTTGGCCACTTGAATCCGGGATATTATCCTTTCGGTCATGACCCAGAGCTCATGACCATAGGTGAGAGTAGGATTGACTGGTAAATTGACAGCTGCACCTTCCGGCTCAGCTCCTTCTTAACTTAAACTCCTCAACTTGAGGAAGGAACTCCCCTCCAAATTGGAGGGTGCAAGCCACCTCTTTCTGGTCCAGAAACATGGCCTCAGATTTGGAGGTGCTGACCCTCATCCCAGCTGCTTCACACTCAGCTGCAAAATGCTCCAGCGCATTGAAGGAGCCAACAGGATGACATCATCTGCAAAAAGCAGCAATGAAATCCTGTGGTCCCCAAACTGGACTCCCTCCAGCCCCTGGCTGTGCCTAGAAATTTTGTCCATAAAAACAATAAACAGAACAGGTGACAAAGGACAGCCCTGTCGGAGTCCAACATGCACTGGGAACAGATCTGACTTACAGCTGGCAATGCGAACCAAGCTCCTGCTCTGGTCATATAGAGACCAAACAGCCCTTAACAGAGGGCCATGGACCCCATACTCCCAGAGCACCTCCCACAGAATGCCACGAGGGACATGGTCGAATGCCTTCTCCAAGTCCACAAAACACATGTGGACTGGTTGGGCAAACTCCCATGAACCCTCCTGCACCCTGTGGAGGGTATAGAGCTGGTCCAGTGTTCCATGACTAGGACGAAAATCGCATTGCTCCTCTTGTATCCGAGGTTCAACTAATAGTCGGACTCTCCTCTCCAGTACTTTGGAATAGACTTTCCCTGGGAGGCTGAGGAGTGTGATTCCCCTATATTTGGAACACACCCTCCGGTCCCCCTTCTTAAAAAGAGGGACCACCACCCTGGTCGCCCAGTCCAGAGGCACTGTCCCTGACCAGAGGGACATGTCAGCCAAGACAGCCCCACAACATCCAGAGACTTAAGGTACTCAGAGCAAATCTCATCCACCCCCGGTGCCTTGCCACCAAGGAGCTGCTGAACTACCTCAGTGACCTCAGATTGGGTGATGAATGAATCTACCTCTGAGTCCTCAGCCTCTGGTTTCTCTACGGAAGGCGTGTCAGTGGGCTTGAGGAGATCCTCGAAGTATTCCTTCCACCGTCCAACAATATCCCCAGTTGAGGTCAGCAACTCTCCACCTCCACTATAAACAGTGTTGGCAGAGAGCTGTTTACCCCTTCTGAGGCGCCGAACGGTCTGCCAGAATTTCCCAGAGGCCGTCCGATAGTCCTTCTCCAATTTCCACGAACTCCTCCCAGACCCGGGTTTTTGCTTCCGGGTTTTTACGCCTCAGCTGCCTCCAGAGTCCCATGAGCCAACCAGGCTCGATAGAACTCCTTCTTCAGCTTGACAGCATCCCTTACTTCCATTGTCCACCACTGAGTTCAGGGATTGCCGCCGCAACCGGCACCAGAGACCTTGCGGCCACAGCTCCTGCTGTAGCCTTTGCTACTTGAGGTACTACCAAATAATCTGCACCCTCTTGTTTACCGTGGAAAACTCCAAAACATGGCGGCTGAGCTGGGGAGCTAAAAGCAGCCCGACGCCTCTCACCATGGGGCACTCCAGAGTAGAAGAGGGTCCAACCTCTCTCAAGGAGTTGGGTTCCAGAGCAGAGGCTGTGCATGGAGGCAAGCCTGATTATCTCTAGCCGGTACCACTCAACCTCCCTCACCAGCTCAAACCCCCCTAACAGTGAGGTGACATTCCATGTCCCAAAAGCCAGATTCTTTGTCCAGGGTTTGGGTCTTCGGGGTCCTCGCCCATGACTGCTACCCAAAACACACTGCACCGGACCCTTATGCTTCTTCCTGCAGGTGAAGGTGAAGGTCTACGGGAAGGTGGGCCTACGTCTGTCCTTCAGTCTGTGCCCGGCACATGGATGGAGTAAAGAAATAATAGGATGGACGGACGGACGGACGGACGGACGGACGGACGGACGGACGGATGAAGAAATAAAGAGATGGATGGATGTAGGAATAAAGGGATGGATGGATGGATGGATGGATGGATGGATGGATGGATGGATGGATGGATGGATGGATGGATGGATGGATGGATGGATGGATGGATGGAGTAATAAGAAATAATAGGATGGATAGATGGATGGATGAAGAAATAAAGGGATTAATGGATGGATGGATGGATGGATGGATGGATGGATTGATGGAGTAAAGAAATAATAGGATGGATGGATGAAGAAATAAAGGGATTAATGGATGGATGGATGGATGGATGGATGGATGGATGGATTGATGGAGTAAAGAAATAATAGGATGGATGGATGGATGGATGGAGGGATGGATGGAGGGATGGATGGATGGAGTAAAGAAATAATGGAATGGCTGGGTGGATCTAGAAATAAAGGGATAGATGGATATATGGATGTATGGATGAATGGATGAATGAGTAATAAGAAATAATAGAATGGATAGATGGATGGATGAAGAAATAAAGGAATTAATGGATATATGGATGGATGGATGGATGGATAAAAGAGTAAAGGAGTAAGGAATAATAGAATGGATGGATGAATGGATGGATGGATGGATGGATGGATGGATGGATGGATGGATGGATGAATGGATGGATGTATCAATGAATGGATGAAGGAGTAAATGAATAAATGAATGAACACTAAATGCATCCTTCATATTCATGTACATAAACAGAGCGTTTGTTTCTCTTGTGAGTTGCATATCTAAGTCCACGCTCATGATAAAAACCTCTGTATGATTCTGAGGAATCAGAAGCTATATGTGGATCCATCTGCAGATGAAGTGATCCAAGAAATAAAACCAATACCAATCTTCTTCTTCTTTCGGCGTTTCCCTTCAGGGGTTGCCACAGCGAATCATCTCTCTCCACCCATCCCTATCTTCTGCATCCTCAACACTTGCACCCACTAGCTTCATATCCTCATTAATTCCATCCATATACCTCCTCTTTGGCCTTCCTCTTTGCCTCCTGCCTGGCAGCTCCATGTCCAACATTCTCCTACCAATATACTCACTCTCCCTCCTCTGAACATGTCTAAACCATCTTAATCTGGCCTCCCTAACTTTGTCCCCCAAACGTCCAACATGAGCTGTCCCTCTGATGTACTCGTTCCTAATCCTGTCCAACCTTGTCACTCCCAAAGAGAACCTCAACATCTTCAGCTCTGCTACCTCTAGCTCTGACTCCTGTCTCTTCCTCAGTGACACTGTCTCTAAACCATACAGCATGGCCGGTCTCACCACTGTCCTGTACACCTTCCCTTTGATTCTCGCTGATATTTTCCTATCACACAGAACTCCCGACACCTTTCTCCACCCATTCCAACCTGCCTGCACTCGCTTCTTTACCTCTTTCCCACACTCTCCATTACTCTGGACTGTTGACCCCAAGTACTTAAACTCCTGTACCTTCTTCACCTCTTCACCCTGTAACCTTACTGGTCCACTTCCCTCCCTTTCATTCACACACATGTACTCAGTCTTACTACGACTGATTTTCATTCCAAAACCAACACCAATCTACAAGATAAAATATAGACCAGTGCTAGAAATTCAGCAACAGTGAGTCAGGGACCAGGAGACTGGTGTTGATCTTCAGAGTCATGGTCAAAGATTCTTCCAATCAGCTTTTCTTATTCATAGTACATGTAGGAGAAAGAGGAGGAGGAACATGTAAAGCAGAATGGCTTCCTCATCACCTTCAATCCAGCATCCTTGGAAAAAACCTAGGCATAACTCTTCATGAATAATAATGAAATAGAATATATGCATGAACAGAAACTTTAGCGAGTGATTATAGACTCAAAAAGGAAACCAGGCTAGTAACAAGACAGCACTTTGTTTGCTAGCATGTTACTAAGACTAAACGACTCTAAACTTCGTATTTCAACTAGAGGACAAAACACTCAAACAAAATGAAACATACTAGGAGGCGTTTTATAGATTTAAAATATGCGCACTAGTTATGTGGAATCATCTGCAAGTCATGAAGTGCCTGATAGCCCAATAGCTCTGGGATTCAGTGACTGACACATGCCTCATTAAAACTGTTGAGAAGTCTAGCCTTCAAATGACACCAGTCTCTCGCCTCTGAGGTCTACAGAGCAGAAGATAGCGGTATGGAAGTGGGCCATTTTAACTAACTTTGGAGCTCTATTTCTGACTATAATGACACTTCAAGTGCCAAGGAGCTCATTATATTATAATCATTTCCCAATTTCATAGACTTTCTGCATTCAGTTGATCAAATTCTTGGAGAATGAGACCACATCAGCCTCTGGGAGCTTAGTTTTTTCCATAGTGTTACACTTCAAGGTGTTTTGATGCCATCATGACTGCACAGATTTAATAAAAGAAGTACACAAGCGTGCTCTGTCTAGGTTTTAACTTCATGCTAGGAAACAAGCCTGAAGGACAGACTCTGTGTAGACAAAACCCACATGAAGGAAAAAAGTACTTTTGCAACTTTTTTTGTTGGATCTTGTGGGATCTTAGTCTCAACTACACCCAGCTCTAGTCTCAATGCCCTGTGAAACTTTCTTTTAAAAAAAAAAAATCAATATTTGCAACTGTTCATGCTAAATAACGTTGAGGATTATTAGTCTTAGTCTTTTTTTACTGTATATACTGCAAGTAAAAAACACTTCAGTTGCCTTGAGGATTGACTGCAAATATATACATATTGACAGAAGAAAAAGCTCTGAGACGTTGAGCTGAAGTTCATGGTTGCTTCTGTGTTGCACTAGAAGGTTGAACTCGGGAGGTTTCAAGAAGAAAGAGAGAGAGAGAGAGAGAGAGAGAGAGAGAGAGAGAGAGAGAGAGAGAGAGAGAGAGAGAGAGAGAGAGAGAGAGAGAGAGAGAGAGAGAGGGGGGCAGGTTTTCACTGAAACTCCAGGTAACACTCTGAGTAAGACTGCCAGTGGTATGATTTATATACAGTAAGGAACAATGTGTTCTCGTCCACCTTAACCTACTTTAGTGTGAATATTTTATTCATACTGGGAAATTCTGAGAAATTCACTTAGAAGGTCATGCTAATGCCATCGTCGGTCCAATGTGGGCGTGTCCCGAACCACATACACTAGTCTTTAAGTTCACATAAATGCCATCATCATTCCGCTGTGGGCGTGTCCCAAACCTGACAGACTGTTCACTTCAAAGAAGGTCAGAGTCCTCTGTGGCTGTGTTACACATGCTCTGTTCACTTAGAAGGTCATATTAACACGAAAATTGGTCCATTGTGGGTGTGTCCTAAATTACACATACAATTCTTAAAAAGTCATATTAACGCGATCATCGGTCCACTGTGAGTGTATTCAAAACCACATGAAATTAAAAGGTTGCGTTAATGGTGTCATTAGTCCACTATGGGAGTGTCCCAAACCATGCACACTTTTCACTTAGAAGGTCATGTTAATGCCATCATCGGTCCACTGTTAGCATGTCCCAAATCACACACACTATTCACTTAGAAAGTCGCATCAATGGGAAAAATTGATCCATTGTAGGTATGTCCCAAACCACTTGCACTAGTCTTTTAGAAGTCGTGTTAACAGCATCTTCGGTCTACTGTGGGTGTGTCCCAAACCACATTCACTTAACAGGTCATATTAACAATATGGGCATGTTCCAATCCACACACTATTCACTTAGAAGGTCGCATCAATGGAAAAATTGGTCCATTGTGGGCATGTCCCAAACCACTCATACTACTCTCTTAGAATATCCCATTAATGCCATCATCGGTCCATTGTGGGTGTGTCCCAAACCACATGGTCTATTCAGTTAAAAGGTCACGTTAACATCATCAGTGGGTGTGTCCCAAACTACATTCACTTAACAGGTCACAGTAACAACATCTATCAGTCCACTGTGGCTGTGTCCCAAACCACATGGACTATTCCCTTCAAATGTCATGTTAACAGTGTCACTGGTCCATTCTGGTTGTGTTCCACTTCAGTCTCATTAACACATTAACACAAAAATCAGTCCATTGTGGGCATGTCCCACAACATACACACTATTTTCTTAGAAAATCACATTAACAACATCAGTCCACTGTGGGTGTGTCCCAAAACACATGGACACTTCACTTAGAAGATTTAGTTATATCGTTATCAGTCCACTGTGGGTGTGACAAGAAAAAAGCACATGACCTTCCAAAATGGTTTAAGCCTCAGCCTGGATATACTGGATTTAACACTCACTTTATAAACATGGCATATTAACGCTAATCTCAGGGGGCAACACGAGTGAAAGAGAGAGCTGCTGGAACAAATCCATTTCATTTTCCTACTCCTGCTCCTCTCAGGATATTTTTTTCCCTGGAGTCTTGATGTACGTTTAAGTGTAGATGAAGTAGATGATGAAAGTTGAGGCTATAAAGATGCAGCTTTAGAGCCGGTGTCTTAGAGAGCATCAAATCTCACACTGCTAGAGAGACAGGAGTAGAATTGGGCCATAAAGATATATAGATATGTTCCACTGTTGTGATTACAAAAAAAAAGCCAGACTGTAAATCACAACGATGGCTCAATGCTACTCAAGCTGACTAGAAATGATAACAGCTCAGGTCATTTTATTTCAGAAGACTGCAGCACAGGATCACAGAGAGATGTGTGGAGCACCGAGGGGAGTTTCTCCAGTGTCTTTGAAGGAGACTGAAGCATTTTATTACGTGACCTTCGATAACCTTGTGAAAGAGGGAGGGCAAAAAAAAGGTCAAGAGGAGGAGCACAGGAGGAGATGGATGTAGATCTTATCAGTAAATAGTGCTGAGGGAATATGGAAAGAGAAGACAGATGTCACTTTTTTTTTCATTTCTTTATAATGTTGACTGGAATTTCTGCAAACGATTGGAAAATGACTAGATGATTTTTTTCCCCCAATCTTCAGCTGTCCAGTTTGGCTGAGAAGTGATCACAATAAATAAAGCATAATGCTATTAGATGAAATAGTAATAACAATGTTAAAATAAGTTGGAAAATTTCTAAATGTTTTGATGAGGTGCTCCTGATATCTGCGAGTTAAACTGTTCCACTCAGATGATGGAACAGCCAGCAGAGACAGATCAGGAGACTGTACAGTATATGGAGTCTTACATTCTGTCACTTGGCTGATGAGAGAGGAACCTGCTGTGATCTTCTGCTGTTGTAGTTCATCTACCTTAAAGCTCAGGTTTCCCTGCACTCTGAGGTGGTTTTCTGATAAATAGATAGATAGATAGATATATAGATAGATAGATAGATAGATAGATAGATAGATAGATAGATAGATAGATAGATAGATAGATAGATAGATAGATAGATGGATGGATGGATGGATGGGTGGATGGATTGATGAGTGAATGGATCTATATCTAATAGATAGATAGATAGATAGATAGATAGATAGATAGATAGATAGATAGATAGATAGATAGATAGATAGATAGATAGATAGATAGATAAAAGGATGGATGGATGGGTGGATGGATTGCTGAGTGAATGGATCTATATCTAATAGATAGATAGATAGATAGATAGATAGATAGATAGATAGATAGATAGATAGATAGATAGATAGATAGATAGATAGATAGATAGATAGATAGATAAAAGGATGGATGGATGGATGGATGGATGGGTGGATGGATTGCTGAGTGAATGGATGGATGGATGGATGGATGGATGGGTGGATGGATTGATGAGTAAATGGATCTATATCTAATAGATAGATAGATAGATAGATAGATAGATAGATAGATAGATAGATAGATAGATAGATAGATAGATAGATAGATAGATAGATAGACAGATAAAACGATGGATGGATGGATGGATGGATGGATGGGTGGATG
>JAUCMX010000006.1:3125353-3182853 GCA_033459395.1 Hemibagrus guttatus | reverse complement strand
ATCAAATCATGACGCTGATATTTAGTGGTGTTATTCTGCATCTATGTAAAGTTAGCAAAAACTGCAGGAGGTGTGATGAAGCAGCATCACTGTTACCACACTGACGTTTATTATTTTCCTCGAACTGCATGTGCTAAAGTGTTTTACTTCCTTTATACACTATATTGCTCCTATATTGCTACAAAGTTGGGAGCATGAAATTGTCCAAAATGTCTTGTTATGCTGAAGCATTAAGAGTGCCTTTCACTGGAGCTAAGGGGCCGAGCCCAACCCCTGAATTCAATGATTTGGAAGGGTGTCCCAAAACTTTTGGCAATAACGTACCACAGCGCTTAACATTTCATCATATTTTTTAACAGTTTATAGTTGCATTAAACATGGAAATATTAGTTCCTGTTCTCTTTTATGTTACAGCAATTATAAACAATCATCCATTCTTTGTTTCTTTTCTTTCTTTTATGAAGACAGAGCAAAAAAATGAGAAAACTGCATTGTCCAGGAAAAGATTTCAGTTACAGCTTTAGCACTAACACTGGAGACTCCTTCCATAAAAGTTACATAAACACCTCCTTTCTGAAAACTGAACAGCGAAAGAGCTGTTGCTATAGCAACAGTAACACATTAATATAAACCGGTGGTTTGATTTTATTTGATTTGACCTCAGAACCTTCTGACCAATCAGAAACCAGGATCTATCAGCACTATGGGGGGAAAAAAAAATCTTTATTCTGTCAGGAATAAAGACAAGTCAGTGTCTAAGAAAAAACGAGAAGCCAGAATCAAAGCTGACATATCCTGGATGACCTTTGACCCCTGTCTTCATCCACCTCCTGTCTCTGCCTGCTGAGAGACACTTGTCTGGATGGTTCGATTCGCTGATGAAGCTTCTTCTTCTCCGATTCATTGAGACACATGAGCATGAAGCGAAAACTGCTTTGATTCTCAGCTACAACCGAGTTCACGTCCACAAGACCATGTCTACTTAGCCGTAACACCGCAAACGCACCGAATACACAAGCTTCCTCGTCATGTTTATTTCTCGCCTTCAGGGTTTAATGGAACACACAGTTTGAGAGCAGTGTGTTTATCGCCCGCGGCTGGCTTTATTTTCAGATTTTTTTCCGCCGTTTTCGTGCAGCGACCTGACGGCTCGGGCGGAGATAAACCTCCCACCACTCTGAACTCATCTTCTTTTCCATTCACACCCACTTTTTTTGACAGCTGCGTCTGAAATCAAAACAAGAAGAGCGTTCTGTGAAGGAAGCATACAGACGAGCAGTGAGCTTACATACGGAAAATATGTCACACTGCGTCAGTCTCAGTCGCACTTTCTGATAAAACAGACGGCGGAGAAAACCTGAAAAATCCTGAATGTCATGTTTACACTGTATTGAAATAATCAAGCTGCGTTCGAACATACGGCAAGTCACAGCAACAAAGCGACCAAAGATCGTTCATTTTCAATGAGATCTAATGACTAAAAGTGGGCGTGTCCATATCAGTGACAGAAAATACAGAGCGACTTGGTAGAGTTGAACTCTGCTTTTCCTTCATCTTGTACTATATGCTGAACTTTATACACAAACACCGAATCTATCTCCAGAACGTTTCACTTTAACCACAAGACGTTGTCAAAAAGTGGAATATGAGTAGCTCCGCCCACTGAGAAACATCTTTGCCTCATTCTTGCTCAGTCGGGATAAAAACTAATTTAATTTTAAAACTTGAACAAATTTTCTATTTCTGTAAAGCTGCCTTGATACAATATCTATTGTTAAAAGTGCCACAAATAAAAATCGAATCAAATTAAAGTTACCAGTAGTAGGAAGGCCTTCTGAGGACTTCATAGTACAGCGACTGGAGACTCGCAGCAAAGAAATCACTGTATACTTTTCTGTTCTAAAGATGTGACAATTTCCCCAGGAGACGGTGATTTAACATTTATGGAAGGAGGCTCCAGTGTCAGAGCTTTGTAGCAGTCCGAGAGGAAACTGTACAATTTCTGACATGATTCAGGATTCAGGAAGGCTTCTAAGGTTTCAGGATTCAGGGAGGTTATTAACATCCAAAAAGATAAAATAAAAGATTATGGAATAACGTTCTTTTTAAAGGTGCTATAATGTAAGTGAGAATTTGATTCACAGACGTTAAACAACAAGCGTAACTATAAATGGATAAAAAGTATGATGCATTATTTTTCATTATGCTTTTTGGTATCAGAGGATTAAAACACCTCAGACATTCTGTTTTAGAGTGAGACTGAGACACAGACTTGGTCACTCGGTCATGCATTTCTTTTCTTTTTCTTGACCCTGTGCTCGGCTCCATCTGTAAGCTCCCTGTCCTAATTATCAGCCCTACAGCAGGACAGAGGATATGCTCTGATTTAACAATTAGCATCGGCTCCAACTGCGTCTCTGAAGAACACTATCCCACAGTGTCATGAATTCCTCCTGCTCTGGATGTCAGTCTCTGTCACCGTCTCTGTCTCTGTATCTCCGTATTCAGGTTTAAACCAGAAGTGAGAGTGAACACACACACACACACATACACACACACACACACACACACACACTATTGTAAAAAGAGCTTTTGGAAAAAGAAGTACTTTTTCCTCCAGGAAAATCTCCTGTACTGATATTGATAAACAATAATTTAAGAAAGATTTATTAATACACACACACACACACATATAAATATATATATATATATAATTAAATGAATATATATTTAAATTAAATGAAAAATTAATTCCATTTTTTTTCTGGTTGTTGCTGCATGAGCAATATGGACCTTCAACTAAAATCTTTTTATTATAATTTTTATTATCATTTATTTATTTTTTATTTTTTTCAAGAATTTTATCTAAGCTTGTACATAATATCGCTATTTCTATTCATATCTGTATTAAAAATTTGTTTAGGATGCGTAACATTCTTGAATTTTACAACATTTTACCATTGTGTAGTAGAACAGTGTGAGCAGTGTGTTGGACAGCGTTGGACGCTTCATACACTCAACTCTCGCAGCTTTGCTTATGTATTGGAAGAAGGGGCGGGGCTTCCATGCGCTGATGCTGGATGAGAAAATGTTCAAGATGGCTGACGACACAGCGGCGGATGGAATGCCTTACAAAAAACCTTAGTGTTCCATTTGGATTTCTACTTCACTGGGTTTTAGAGTACACAGTGTCAGTGTGTAGTATGTTATTTGGGACGCAGCCTTTGTGTGTTTCTTTACTCTACTTCCTCGGGTTTCTTCCAGTTTTTTCACTTCGTCCGTGTTCCTGTGTATGACCCTGGATTGTCCTGTTCTGGTGTCGCCTTGACACTGACTGTGAATTCTAGATTGTTCCTAATAAAACACTCACAAAGAGAGAGAGGTAGAAGAATAGTGGATGTAAGTTGAAGGCACATTTCATTTTTGTTGTGTCCATGTTGATGATTGAGAGTCTTTGTCATGTTCCACTCGAAAGTGGAGGTTAACATGAAGCTCATATTTACATTTCTGGCATTTAGCAGACGCCCTTATAAAGGGCGACTTACATTTTCATCTCATTTTGTATACAACTGAGCATTTTTGGGGTTAAGGGCCTTGCTCAGGGGCCCAGTAGTTGCAGCTTGGTGGACCTGGGATTCAAACACACAACCTTCCAATCAGTAGTCCAATGCCTTAACCACTAAGCTACCACATCTCCATATGAAGGTAGACACTCAGGACTTTAAGAATTTGTAGTGGTTTAGAAGTATTTCTGTTTTTACGTGGGCTACTAAGGTTGATATATTCATAGAAAAGATCCAAAAACGAAAAAAAAATATTTCTACACAAATGTTTGTATCTTTAAAGTAAATGTTGATATCAAACCCATTTCTGCTCTCTGAGATGCTCCAAGTGCTTGTTCATCTAAAAAGCAGCTCAAATTTCATCTTCAACCAGTAAAATTCTGTGTAAGGTTATCCAACAGCGGGAACAACACACGTCTAAAACACACTGAAAGCTAACAGAGGCGTTTTATATCAGACTCACAGCCTGAACGTCATTCATTTCTTTATACTGATCGAAAGTGTCCCATAATTCGATCTTCATTCCACTGGAACTCAAGTGTACTGGTAAGAAGGGTTAAAATTTATTTCAGAAAATAATAAAACAATTTGCTCTTTGAGACAACAAAATCTCTCTCTCATTTTTTAAAATAAACACTGAGAGCCAGGCTTGAGTTTTTACCATTGAGTTAGCAAATATGGTTCCAGTAAGGAAGTTTAAAAGATTCACTTAAAATGATTATTTTTTTAAATAATTAATCATTAGGTCTAGAATTTGTCATACTAATCCATCAGTAAGAGTTTAAATAAAGAAAAAAGTATACAAGAACTTACTTTTTCCTCTTTCTATGATCTTTTGGAAACGGAGACGATGCGACTTTCTTTTGACCAAATGATGATGATGATGATGATGATGATGATGATGTCTAGTATCTGTACAGATATTTCTGTATTACTTCCTGCTATAAGATTACAATAAACCAAATATATGATTATTTCTAATTTCAAGCGTGATATTATCTTCTTCTATACGCTGAAAAATCTTAGATTTTATTTATAATATTTCATCATATGAATTCTTCAATAGATTTGCTCATAGTCCAGATTCTTTATTTATTTATTTTTTTCACTTTAACCCTGGATTTGTAACAGAACAATGACAATGCGGTTAAAGTCCAGATTTCCTCCATTAATTAAATGTTTAGTTCGGCCATTATGAGGAAAGTGTGAAGCTATTTTTAAACTCGTTTCTCCTCAGGGGGCAGTGAGTTATTGGTCACTTGGTTGCTCAGATCTTTCTTTGTGACATTGCATCATTAACGCTTGCACAAATGAGGCACCAACAGGTCTATAGTTATTTATAAACGTGGCCTTCAAAAGTGTCTCAGTGTGATTAATAAAGCACATAAAACAGGTGACCATGAGAGGAAATGTGAAGATACATTAATCTGAGATGGAAAAATAACATAAAACTAAGATGGAACCTCTCAAAATGAGAAGCTTGAAGTATTTAAAGAATTTCCTCTCCATTAACACATGGAGAGAGAAAAAACACCAACCCTCCTGCCATGAACAGAAACTGCAGAAAAGGATGAATGGCTTACGGTTTGCATAAAAAGTTCTATAAAAGCGTATAAACGTCCTGGAGATATACGACACAAAGTGTAACCCTGCAGAGTAAAAAGCACAGTATCATTCCTTTGAATCATGGGGGTACAGGTGAAAATATTGGCACCCAAGTTAAAAAATGGTTGTATAGAGATTAAAACAATGGGCCTCGTCTATTATGCTGTCTCTAAAGGTTTAAAATTTTAAAGTAAATTCCCAGGTTACTCATTTTCTTTCGGCTCGTGTGAGTGTGTTGATGAATGCTAATCGTCCGTAAATTGCCAAGCACGCTCATCGCACAGCTGGTTTATTCTCAACACACAAAACTCCTGAAAGACAATCCTAAAGTGCTGTAAGGTCTTTATCTTGAATTTATTCTCTTCTAATAAAATAGAGAATAATTTTTCTCTTGACTATACTATCTGATTTACTCAGTTGGTTCTAGAGTTGGGTTATTTGAACTGTTCTGTTATATTGCATAGCATGGTTGATTCTATAGTGTTGTGTATTTGCTTTAATTCAGGTCAGTTCCACAAAATGTTCATTAAATTAACATGTAATTAATAGTTATAACTCATTTATTCTAGGAAATTAATCCAGATATAAACTCACTGTAGCATTTGGCTTGCTTTTTTTTTGTACAATTGAGGGTTAAGGGCCTCGCTCAGGGGTCCAGCAGTGGCAGCTTGATGGATCTGGGATTCACAGTCACAATTTTCCAAACAATAGTCCAAGACCTTAACCACTAAGCTACCACATCCCCATAACTCATTCCAGCGCCACAACTCAGGGAAGTGGTAGTTCAGTGGTTAAGGTGTTGGACTTCTGATCAGAAGTTTGTGAGGTTGAATTCTAGGTCCATCATACTACCACTGGCCTACCCCCAAATATAAACTATAAACTCTGACACAAGAGACACAGACTAACACTAAGACAGAGACATGTGTACTAGATTTAATGTGGAGACATAGCCTAACTTTAAACTCCTAAGCTACCACATTCCCATAACTCAGTAAAGCCCCATAAGCCAGGGAAGTGGTAGCTCAGTGGTTAAGGTGCTGGCCTTCTGATCAGCTGGTTGTGAGTTTGAGTCCCAGGTCCACCATGCTGCCACTACTGGGCCCCTGAGCAAGGCCAGTAACCCTCAGTTGTATAAATGAAATAAACTGTCAGTCACTCTGGATAAGGATGTCTGCTGAATGCTTTAAAGGAAATGTAATGAAGCTGATCAACCCATGTTAACAAGTCTCTTTATAGGTCAATTTATAACTTGGAGCAAAATGTAGGATTCAAACTAGGAATGTTTTTATGTAAAAAAAAAACAACACCACATTTCTACTGTAAACACTCATAAATTAATTCAGATTCATTTTGATAAACAGTAACCTGAGCTAACCTGACCTAAAGACCCTGGATTTCTGAACCATCAACTCAAACATCATACTGTATTACAAATTAGTGGGTTTCTCTGCATTTCACATTACGACAACCCCAATCCTGTGATGAGATTCCCCAGGTGAGTGGAAAGTCGAAGCTAATCCTTACACTGGACACCGGAGATTAATCAAGGTTTCTCTCTTGGTCTGAATGTTCAAGTCCGCTCAGTGGCTAAAATGTTGGGCTACTGATCAAAAGGTCATGAGTTCAAATCCCAACATCTTGAGCACTTCTGAGCACTTGACCTTTAACTATCAACTTCTCAGTTGAAGGAATGAGATAAAAGTTTCTCTAGATAATCTGCCTTCAATGGAGATATAACAGATTCTGTGGTCATTTGGGGGCAGGACAAATTTTCATATACTCCTACTACATAATAGAAATCTTTCTTTTCCTTATTTCTGTGCATGTAGGATTAGTGGAGATGGTGGAGATTAGCTTCATCTGTTATTAGCTTACTGTTTAAGTGGTGAACATCGATCATTTTTGGATGCCTGGAATGTCGTCATGTAGAAATTCCTACAAACAAATAGCCAAGGAGTGAGGACAGAAACTGAAATAACTGATGCAGCTGTGATTGTTAGGTTCAACTTTTAGACTCACTAATTTTTCAGTGATTTACTCCCTAATGTAGGATAATGAAAGTCTGTGGAGGGGTAATTAGAAAGCAGAAAAGCCACACAAACTGAAGCCAAGACAGAGATATGGACTAACTCTAATGGAGACATACTAAATCTAAAGTAGAGACATGTACTAACTTTAAGACAAAAACATGGACTAACACTAGGGAGAAGACACAGACTAACTCTAGGACAGAGGCATGGACTAACTCTAGGACAGAGGCATGGACTAACTCTAAAGTGGAAACGTGCTAAATCTAATGTGAAGACATACTAACTCTAAGACAAAGACATGTACTAAGTCTAAAGTACTAACTACACAAGAGACATGGAATAACTAAAGCAGAGACATGGACTAACTCTAAAGCAGAGACATGGATCAAGGACAGGTCTGTTTTAGGACAGGTTCAGGAATAAAGTGTAGAAAGAGAAGACGCATTATGAGTTTTGTAGATTTTTTGTCAGAGACACAGACTAACACTAAGGCGGAGACATGAACTAAATCTAAATTGGAAATGTACTAAATATAATGCAAAGACATGGACCAACTCTAAGACAAAGAAATGTACTAAGTCTAAAGTACTAACTACACAAGAGACGGATTATCTCAAAGTCAGAGACATGGACTAACTCTAAGACAGGGACATGGACTAACTCTAAAGCAGAGACATGGACTAACTCTAAGACAAGAGACATGGACTAACTCTAAGACAAAGACATGTACTAAGTCTAAAGTACTAATTACACAAGGGACATGGACTAACTCTAACACAAGAGACATGTTCTAACTCTAACATAAGAGACATGGACTAACTCTAATACAGAGACATGGACTAACTCAAAGACAAAGACATGGTTTAACTCAAAGACAGAGACATGGACTACCTATAACACAAGAGACAAGGACTAATTCAAAGACAAGAGACATGGACTAACTCTAATACAAGAGGCATGGTCTAACTCTAACACAAGAGACATGGACTAACTCAAAGACAGAGACATGGACTAATTCTAAGACAGACACATGGACTAAATCTAAAGCATAGACACTGACTAAGTCTAAGGCAGAGACATGGACTAACTCTAAGACAAGAGACATATGCTAACTCTAAGGCAGAGACAGACTAAGTCAGGTCTGTGTTTTAGGACAAAAGTGTCTTCAACATAGTACACTGCACAGAGAAGAGACGTTATGAGATTTGTAGCCTTTTTTTTTACAAGAACTAAGATACTGTATGACAGAAATTACCCATGATGCAATGCATATTACAGTTAAAATACTGTATGATTATATCATTTCATTTATATAAATGGCACTTGTTGTGCCATTTTTTCCGAATAGCGAGAGATGAAACAAACATCATTCAACTTCTGTCACTATTTCCAGTGTAGTAATGTCTTGTAGGATCATGACATTTTTCTCACATCACTCAGAACATCATCCTCAAACAAACTTCCTTTCCTTCTTCCTGTCTGCTTTTCTCTGATTTCTTACACGTCACTCACCACACTGAAGTATGTCTTTGTTGAAATGAGCGCTAAGTGCAATCCCGAGCGCTACGTGCAATCTGCATGCTAATCATGCGCTAGCTGAAGAAAGCTTGGGGTTTCTAATATAACCACAAGGCACCGAAATGAGTAAGTGAAGAGGATTTTTTATTTTTTCCCTCTTGTCACAAGGTGATATTTGAGGACAACAAACAGCAAGAACAAAAATAACTTCAAATAATCTGTCTTCTCAGAGAGCTTTTGTGAGAGTAGCTGATAATAAACAGCACAGAACAGTGATTTGCTCCTGATTTTTTTTTCTTCAGTGTGCTATTTAGGAAGAAGTACTTTTTGCTTTTTGCCAAACCATAACTACACTCCAATGTCTGTGTGTAAAATGCTGAAATGAAGCCGTCACTATGGATACGGCCTGACAGCCTGTAGTCTAAACGAGGAACGCTGATGTAGCATGAAGACGGAGCTCTCTCTACGACTTTCCTCTCCGGAGGAGGAATAAAGTCAAAACGCTTGATTGAGAAAATCGCTAAGAGTTAACGAGTCATCTGGTGATTACTTGAACGGATTACTTGAGTAATTATGTTACAAATAACTCTTTGTTAATATTCTTTCCTTTACCTGAGCTATCCTAACTCAACAGAATGTAAAGAACAATATTGCTAGCTGCCTAGCTAACCTATCCATGTGCTAGCAATGTTTCTGTAGCATGCTACATTTTTCTTTCCTACTTTTCAGAACACTAAATTTAAATTTTAAGCATTAACATTTAACACAATGGATTTTAACAGAAAATGTTAAAACTGGGAATGCTAAACTGGGAACCAAAAGAAGAAACAGCAATCATTTCTGGGACATTTTGTAAATAAATTCGCATGTTGAAGACAAAACGTAGTCCTTTACTCCACTCTCTCAGTCCTCGGTGAGACACAGCATGAGCTGCTTGTATAGAAGGCTGGCGATGAACAATCCTGTGAGGTCTGACTGGCAAGAGTTGGGTTTGAGCTGATTCATCAGGCTGGAGGATGAGGAGCCGTCATTTATTTTGTGAATTGTGTGAATGTTTGAGGGAATGTGAAATTTACAGAGGCAGGCTATTATTTCGCTGCTACAGCACACAATCATCTTTCAACCCTTAGACCTCATGGTAGTGTAGTGGCGGTGTTTAAAGCCTACATTTTTTGTTTTTAATTCATTTTTTTAGTTCACATAGCGTGACCCAATACACCATTACATCTCCAAGCTGGAATATACTTCATGCACTTCCATATGCTGCATTTATCTTTGAAATTCTTTATGATTGTTCTTTAGGATCAGAGGGAACCTTCACCTGAGCTTTAATTAGTCACGTGATTCACTTCCTGTTTCTCACGGACATTTAAATCGCACACACACCTGGCTCTATGCGAAGTATCGTCCCCCTGTGACATGGCGAGCTTCATTTACATTGCTATAGACGTCTCGTATTTGACCCTGCTTGCCTTTGACTTCTGCCTTTGCTTTGCGTTTGTTAGATTTAGCGTGTTTGAGCTTGCCTGTTTTCCTGACTCTGATTCTCTGTTTTGCGTTTCGGATTTGTTTGCCATCGTTAGTGTTTTTCCCAGTTCTGACTCGCGTTTGTTTTTGACTACGATTCTGCTGTGGTTACTGCTTTAATAAACCGCACATGGATTCTGTCTGTCAAAGATTTCCACTGTCAAAGAAACCTGGGCTTCCATACCATTTCTATGTTCCTATGCTTCTGTAAAGCTGCTTTGAGACGATGTCCATTGTTCCATGCAGTATGCAAATAAATGAAACTGAATTAAATTGAATTAATAACCGTTATCCATCCACCCACCTCTCTGTCCGTCCGTCCATCCATTCATCCATCCATCGTTCTATCTAAACTGAAATGTCAAGCTAGACCATGAATTATAGAGCAGGCAGAACATTTTCGATGCTTTATATGTTTTTCTCTTTCCCCACACTTTGGCTACAGAGGAACCTCCATAGCTCCACAGGACGAGACATCAAAAGCCTCTCCAAAATCCTCTCCCAAATAACTCATAATTCACACCGGAAAAAAAAAAAGCTCTTTTACATAGCATTTGGCACAGGGATTCGAAACTCATTCCCAGAAAGACAGATGTGTTGGGTTTTTTTAATGCTGGTTTTGATCTTGACTTTCCTGACGAGCCAGCACATGAAATTTTAACATGGCTGTCGAAGCGCTCCAAATGGAAGTTAAATCTCATGAATTTTACTCGCTACGAGGATTGTAGGTGGAGAGGATCCGTCGATAACCTGCTTGACGAATGACAGCGTGCATCCGGAGACAGTGTCAGAGCTCTAAACAGGGAAAGTTCTGTGTATTTAGAATGGGGTTAAACTTGTTTTCAGGGCATTTTAGTTATAAAAATGATAATGTGTGTCAGGTTTGTGCCTTTAAGGTTTTCCGGAGTAGAAGACTTTTCCAAAAGTGACAAGAAACCTAGTATTCGGATCAATATATTTACAGCATGTCTTCTTATTTAGTAACTAACAGCTCTGTTAGATTCTCATTTCTGATCAATTTGTTCGACAGCAGTGCAGCTTTAAATCATCGAAATCTTTATGCGCTTGTAAACAAAGATTTTGCAGATTTTTTAAATGGACCAATCAGAACGGAGACTCTAACAGCACTGGTTAAGAGTGTCATTCATTCTGCTGAGAAGGTGATTGGCTGCAATCTACCTCGTCTTCAGGACCTGTACACTTCCAGGACCCTGAAGTGGGCAGTTAAGATGGCTGACGCGATCTTTTCGAGGCACTGCCCTCCTGCAGAAGACTGTGGTCCATCAAGACAAAAACCTCACACCATTAAAACAGTTTCTTTCCATCAGCAACTGGCCTCATCAACATGCAGGACACATCATGGTCTCTTATCCACCTACTTGGACATTAAACACACAAACGCACAAACCCCCTTTGTTGTGTCGATATGTGTCACATTAACACACACAACTCAGACAGCCATACTGCACCTGCACCTCTATCTTACCTTCCTTCCTCAAACTGAACTGAGTTTTGCACTGGTCCACTAATATACAATTAATGTACACTTAATGTTTCCACCTTCACTGACTGTAGCATTGCTAATTTAATTGTATGCACTGGTTCACTTTTTATACAATATAATACTGCACTAAAAGGTGTCATGGTGGCTTAGTGGTTAGCACATTCGCCTCACACCTCCAGTGTCCTGGATTTGAGTCTAGCTCCCACTCTGTGTGTGTGTGTGGAGTTTGCATGTTCTCCCTGTGCTTGGTGGGTTTCCTCCCACAGTCCAAAGATATGTTTCTAGGCTGATTGGAGTCTCTGAATTGCCTGTAGTGTGTGAGTGAATGAGTGTGTGTGCCCTGTGATGGGTTGGCACTCCATCCAGGGTGTATCCTGCCTTGACGCCTGACAAGCTCCCCCTGACCCGAGAATAGACAATGGGGAAAAATATAGAATATATATATGATTTCATGTCATTTTATTTAAAATCAGAATCAGCTTTATTGTCAAGTACTGTGGGTTTTACACGTACAATGAATTTGCCTTGGTGTATTGGCCCGCAATAATAAAAATAAAATGTAAGAATTTTAAGCAAGATTAACTGTAGAATATAGCGTCTTTGTAATGTTAAAAAGAGAGATAAATATTAAAAAAAAAAAAAAGATATGCATGATCTGTTTCCTGGTCACGGTTGCTGCCCTCTTGGTCATCAGCATCTCGGTGAAAAACAACCTGCACACCTTTTCAGCACGGTTTGCTAAAGCCGACACGCACGAGCTCGTGTCTTGGTGTTGAGATTCTCGTAATGAGGAAGGCTGTGACCCCAAACAGACGCGGGAGGCGAGGAGGCCGAGGCTAATTAGAACGGAATCATCTTCAACACACTGACATACTCCGAACAAGAGCGCCAGGGAAGGCGAGCTCGTTATACAGAAACCGTGTCATCAACCTGACACTGGATGTGGCTTAAAGTAAGCGACTGCTGCCTCAGGAAGTAGACGTGATGTCTGAATCGATGCTCCTCACGATGCTCTCTCGTGAATTAGCCGACGATTTCAATCCACTGTCACTAATGAGGCATGATGGGAATTCCTGTGTAAATAATAAAAACACATTTTGGTTGCTTGTGACTGTTTGATGGCGACATTGGAGTTTTGGATTGTTGCTTCTATTTGATTTTTTTTTCTTTCGCTTGCATCCGAAAAGCGCCGGATGTGTGATCTGTAAAGTTGTGTTGATCCTTTTAGTTCCTCTTTAGTGTTGGTGTTGCTGGGGTTTATTTGATAAGACGAACCTTCGTCAGAGTCTTTGAGCGCAGCCTCCTCCACAAAAACTGCCACAAAAACCATGTTCTGAAGTTTTCTCTACATCCCGACTCTCTACATCCCCACTCTCTCTCTCTCTCCCCACTCTCTCTCTCTCTCTCTCTCTCTCTCTCTCTCTCTCTCTCTCTCTCTCTCTCTCTCTCTCTCTCTCTCTCTCTCTCTCTCTCTCTGCCTTTCTCTTTTGCTCTACTTTGATTTCTAGCACTTTTTACCCCATTCAAAATATCTTCAGACTTGCTCCAAATGCAATCTGTTGCCAGATTAAGACGAAACAATACAGCTGGAGTTACAGCACTGAAGAAAATTTCAGTTCAGTATCCATTCATTCGTTTGCTGTAGACCTCCATCTTGCCATGTTTAGTTCTTGTTCTCGCCGTTTACCCAGACAAAAACTTTGGAATAGAAATTACTGACTAAAATAAACTAAATGTATTAATTAAATAAGCACAGCTGTATTTAGAGTAGGGGGGGCATGGTGGCTTAGTGGTTAGCATGTTTGCCTCACACCTCCAGGGTTGGGGGTTCGATTCCGACCTCCGCCGTGTGTGTGGAGTTTGCATGTTCTCCCCGTGCCTCGGGGGTTTTCTCCGGGTACTCCGGTTTCCTCCCCCAGTCCAAAGACATGCATTGTAGGTTGATTGGCATCTATAAATTGTCCGTAGTGTGTGATTGTGTGAGTGAATGAGAGTGTGTGTGTGCCCTGCGATGGGTTGGCACTCCGTCCAGGGTGTATACTGCCTTGATGCCCAATGACGCCTGAGATAGGCACAGGCTCCCTGTGACCCGAGTGTAGATCGGATAAGCGGTAGACAATGAATGTATTTAGAGTAGAGTAGTGATGAGTTATTTACATTATTTATTTATTCTTTATGTTTGTATTCATGCCTAATTTCTATTCAATCTTCTCCATGTTTCTGTACAGACAATCAGAGTTATAAGTAATATGTTTATTAATAAATGTTTTTTACTTTGCTTTAATGCTTTGGCAATACATGTATACGGTCATGCTAGTAAAGGTTATTGAATTGAATTGAATTGAACTGAATTAGAGAATTGGAGAATTGGAGTTAATTCTGCTGCATCAAGTGCTATTTTATAAAATGCTCAATAATGCGGCTAAGTTCATGAATTAAGACAAATTTCCACAAAATTACATGTGATTTTTTTAGAGTGCATTATTCGAATGCTTGCTCTCTTCCTGTTTATAGATACAGTTATATTTTTAAAAAAGTTTCTTGTTTTCAACTTTTCTATCCTGATTTTTTTTTTTAGACCTGAAAGGCAAGTGCTGGTGTCGAGTCAGTGATCGAGCCTGCTTTTATAAAATGCCGACAAAAGCAATCTGGTGTTTGATAAATAATTCACTTTATCATGAATAATAATTGCAATAAACAGTTCTTCTTCTATTCAGCATCATCTGTTAAGAGAACGCATTTGTTGCTAAGGCAACGTAAAAGGCGAAGATCAGAGCATTCTATGGACCAAGTAGAATCGGTTTAAAACCTGGTGCATTTATACAGGTGTGTTTACGTATATAAAATGAAAAGTAATTCATGCCTTCATTTTGTGACGCTTAGATTATAACATCTCGTTATTGTGGACTTCTGATGGACAAACGTTTATTATCTATCAAATATATATGTAAATGATTGAATAAACATGTTGCTGTAGATCTGTCTGACATGCTGAGCCACACACAATCCCTTAACATCACTTAGATCAGGAGGTCTGGGATTGCCAGATTACAGCTTAGCAGCGATGAAGCGTTTTTGAATAGATTCCCAGTTTCCATTAGAACCATGTTGTCTCTTCCTGTTTTTAAATCCCTGCTTAAATCTCATTTCTTTTCATTGGCTTTTAACCTCTTGTGAGAGTTCCTGTTATCATCTAGTACTTGGTCTGAGGCTTGACTCGTGCTACTGTTTCCTTATTTTGTTACACATTTCTACAGCAGGTTTGTGTTACAACTCGTGAGGTACGGCTTGTCCTACAGCTTGGTCCTCTCTGTACTCCAGCCTGGGTTTCCTGATGTCCCAGCTACTTCCACCACAAGTCAGTAACAGCGACAGTAGGAAGCTGGGTTGGAAGCCCGTACGTTTACATTTACCTTTACAGCATTTGGCAGATGCCCTTATCTAGAGCGACTTAAAATTTGTCTCATTTTATACAACTGAGGGTTAAGGGCATTGCTCAGCGGCCCAGCAGTGGCAGTTTGGTGGACCTGGGATTTGACCTTACAACCTCCCGATCGGTGGTCCAGCACCATAATCACTAAGCTACCACATCCCCCTGTACAGCCAACACCAGCACCATGTTGTGGTTTTGTTGTGTGAGATTCTGTGTCATGTTTTTGCTTCTGTTATTCTGGTTTTGATCCTAGCCTGGCTTGACCACCAGTCCAATCTGTTCCCTGTTTTGGTTCTGGCTTCCTTAATTCTATATACTCTTTTCTTCTGTTTGTAAATATTGATACAGATGCTCTACCCCGGGTTGGAGTCTTGTGGCTTAGTGGTGGTCACTGCTGCTGTGGATAGATCTGCATGGACAGCCCATGACCCAGGGGACTGCTGTGGATAGAACCACTCGGAGACTATCACACCATCACAGAGCTGCCGTTGCCTCAGTTTAAAATGAACTCAGAAACTACACTGACCTTTTCTTCCTCAGGGAAGTTCTCAGGGAGTTTTTCCTCACCACCGTTGCCTCAGGCTTGTTCATTAAGGATAAATGTTAGGGATAAATAGTAACTAAACTTTAAAATTTAGATTTTTCTATAAACTTTAGAAGTTTCTATACTTTTGTAAAGTTGATTTGAGACAATGCCCAGTATTGAATAGTAGGGGTGTGACTGCCATTTTTGTTGGAGAGTGTGGGGTTTTTTTTTTAAGGGAGGTTAGGGAAGGTAATTGTCTTTTTGTTCGTTTCTTTTTTGTGTGTAGGTTAGTTAGTCCCTAATCCAGAGTGTTTCTGTTTTTTATTTTGGCCTTGGTCCACCCTGAAGTCTTCCCTGGTTCACTGTACTGTACATGCCACAACATTATAATATATCCATCTTATAACACTGCTGCGTTTTGTGTCAGTACTACTACCTCTGCAGCATCATATTCATGTTCTGTTCCATCTCCTTTATATAACCAAGTGCCATTTCTCACGCTGTGCTTCCCAACCATAGACTGGGTCATAACATTGGTCAATAACTAAAGATTAGAGTTTAAATCCTGTATCTGTTATCTGTTCATTTAATTTTGACAATAGATTTATAACAGTAGTAGAATCTTCCAATAGAACCTATTTTTATACTTTATTGCACAATTACAGCTCGTTATTGGATATTTGAATCTTTTTTTTCCAGTAATATACTTCATCCACCAATTACAGTAATTAGTAAATAATTGTAAACAGCCATTGCAGTAGTTTAGTAACCATGTGGTAACAGCTGTAAAAAAAAAAATATTAAAAAAAAAAAGGCTGGGAAAGTCTAAACTGTGTATGAGACTGAGATTGGTTGATGTGGAAGAAAATCTGAACATAGAGGTGAAAAATTTGCGATTTTAGAATGACTAAAAAATCCATTCATTTTATTTTTAATTTTCTTGCACAATTTGTTCTTAGGGAGACACGGTGGCTTGGTGGCTTGAATGTTTGCCTCACACCTCCTGGGCTGGGGTTCGATTCCCACCTCCGCCGTGTGTGTGGAGTTTGCATGTTCTCCCCGTGCCTCGGGGGTTTCCTCCCCTGGTCCAAAGACATGCATTGTAGGTTGATTGGCATCTCTAAATTGTCCATAGTGAGTGAATGAGAGTGTGTGTGTGCCCTGCGATGGGTTGGCACTCTGTCCAGGGTGTATCCTGCCTTGATGCCCAATGACGCCTGAGATAGGCACAGGCTCCCCGTGACCCGAGAGTAGATCAGATAAGCGGTAGAAAATGAATGAATGAATTTGTTCTTAGACCAAACTGTGCATATCATTATATAATATTGCCATAAGATACTAAAAAGAGGTAATGAAATTCTGACATGGTTTAATGCTCAAGCTGATCAAGTTTGACCATCGACTTCAAGTTGTTATAGTTTTTTTCCTAAAGATTAGCATGCCATCTTCCTCAAGAGGTGATTTGTATATGATTACGAGAAATACCTGAGCTCAATAATGTTCTTAAAAATTCTTTAATACACAAACGATTTATACAACTCAGACTTTGAGCTCAGAATCAATTCTATTAATTACAAGTCTGTAATTACATCTGTGGTTTGAAGTTAACCAGATCAATTTGAATTTATTTCAGCTTGTTATTTAATATTACACTTTACTATATTATCAATTACCAGCAGTCAATTAATCCATTTATAAAAAGTGTACTGATAGATAATGTCTTTAATTTTGCTAACGGATCTGCTGTGTCTTTAGTTGATTAGTTTATTTTTATTTCAGGTATTTTTTGTAGCACAAGCTCTCTCTCACACACACACAGATGCTATATACCTCATTTTTCAGGAGCCATTTGAGATGCCTGAATCGAGCGTATATCGCTTTGTCAATATCAGGTCAGGCAATGTGATTGTTTGTTTGGACCGGCCTTAACTCATACAGTAGACCTTTTAAAAACTCATCGTATTTTTCCCCTTTTAGTATTTAAAGACTAAATACAGCCTGAATACAGGGAAATTAATGACAAGCAAGTCTATTGCTCCATTAGTTATGAGCTCTGTGCAGTTCTGTCCACTCGTCTCATGTCAATGATCTTACATGCTGGATACCATGTCTATTTTCTCACCACATGTTTAAGCCACAAGATACAGCACAATTTATTTTCAGTTTCCTCCAAATTTATGATGCAGATGAGATCACATCATCTGTGTGTGATAAGGAATTCACAGATAGTTCTACCTCGAATCAAATCACACCTTAGCTCATGTCTTTAGTGCCGCAGGTTGTGAGATGCATGACCGAGTAGCTTACAGGATCGAGATGACCATAAAAAATGCCTTAAATAGCATCAGGTAAACAAACCTACAAGTCAACAAGGAGTCATTTCTTTTGTTTGCTGAACCTTCTTGTTCAATGGGCAACTACAAATTAAAAAAAAAAAAAAAAAAGTAATTGCTTTGATGTGAAATTTGGAGCCTGGATGTCCTAGGCACCTAGGCTATTGATTGGTCACATTTTGTATTGGAAGTATAGGTCAATACATAATACATTATGTATTGGTCTTAGTTGGTGACTGGTGAACCTCAAGAATTAGCATTTAGCTTCTCCAATGCCTATTATAGATACACATATCCCATCCTTCACTCCCTCAGAAATTTTAATTTACCGATCATTTTTGTCATCTGTACAAGTCCATCAATCAGAAACAATAACAGTGTCAAACTTGGTTCATTAGCACCACCTGCCTGATGGTCAAGGAACCTAAGAATTGTGTGGTGAAAGAATTGTGTGGTGTTCTCTGGACTGAAGGATGGGTAGAGGGGGATGTGGTAGGATGGGTAAAGGGAGATGTGGTAGAATGGATGAAGGGGAAAGTGGTAGAATGAGTAATGGAGAAGTGGGAGGATGGGCAGAGCAAGATGTGGTAGGGTGGGTAGAGGGGGATGCAGTAGGATGGTTGAAGGGGAAAGTGGTAGAATCTGTAATGGGGAAGTGGGATGATGGGTATAGGGAGATGTGATAGGATGGGTGAAGATGAAAGTGATAGAATGTGTAATGGGTAAGTGGGAGGATGGGTAGAGGGACATGTGGTAGGGTAAGTAAAGGAGAAAGGGGTGGGATGTGTAATGGTGAAGTTGGAGGACAGGTAGAGGGAATTGCGGTAGTATGGTTGGAGGGGGAAGTGGTAGGATGGGTAATGTGGAAGTAGGAGGATGGGTAGAGGTAGGACAGGTAGAGGGGGATGTGGTAGGATGGGTTGAGGGGGAAGTGGTAGGATGGGTAATCGGGAAGTGGAAGGGTGTGTAGAGGTAGGACAGGTAGAGGGGGATGTTGTAGGATGGCTTAGGGCCATGCGGTAGGATGGGTTGAGGGGGATGTGGTAGGATGGGTAGACAGGAAAGCAGTAGGACAGGTAGTGTGGGAAACGGAAGGTGGGTAGTGGGGAAGTGGTTAAGATGTTGGAATAATGATAAGAAGTTTGTGAGTTAAAATCAAAGGACCACTGTGAAGTACAGTTGAAATAGAAGAGGCTCAAACACAAATACTTGAGGTACATCCAAGGAGTATTTTCTAAAATTTTCTAAATGTATTTGTAAATTGTGATGTAAATTGATGTAGCCATTACATCCCATCTCTGTGTTGTTTGTTTCCTTGAAGGACGCATTTTTAGGCTATTTTTTAACTCACACCTAAGTTTTTTCCCCAATTGTCTCCTCTACTACTATTCCTCTCTCCATAAAAAAGCGACCTCACTTTCCTTCATTATTTCCTCCAAATGCAGCAACGCAGTGGCCCCTATGGGCCACCCTCTTGAAATCAGCCTCTCTGTTTTCCCTCATTGTTTCACACATGGTCTGTGTTCACCACATCTTCAAACTGATTGATCGCAGCCTTTCAGTTTTATCCGTATAATATTAAAGTATTTCTCCTGATTTGGGTTTGGAGTTTCATCCTTTTATCCTGAAGCATTTCTTCCTTTTTTTTGTTCTTTAACCCATGAACAACATTGGGATGAATGATGCACAAGTACAAGTTTTCAGCAGAGTATGCACTTCTGTAACTGTGTGTTTTCCTCGGTGGTTTCCCAATACAGGAAAGATTCCCTCATTCAGGCTGCACTGTTGGCTGGGTTGCCAGATTTCACACTATTGTTGCTTTTCCTACAACTGGAAGTAAAGGAGTTTGGAGAAATTTGCTTTTCAACAAATGAAATAATAAACATTGAAAATGTAAAGTCATCTACATATCAAAATCAGTCTTTTTTTCTAGCTGTCATTTAACCTTAAACCTTGTGCACACTAATATGCGCAATAATCAGATTTTTAGCATGTATTATATTCTCCAGTCAAGCTTTGCATTAGAAAAAGTTTTTTTATTGATTTTTATTTATTTTTCTCACCTTTTGAGTCATACCACTGCAAAAAAAAAAATAATAATAATAATAATAATAATAATAATAATCATAAAAAACAGGAAGGACCTGAAGACACTAATCACTATGAAGTCTAATCACTCTGATCAAATACAACACTTAAAGTTTAATTAATTTTAGCATTAATTAAAATTTTGTTGATGATTGAACTTTTGCTGGATAACTGGACTCAACCATGTATAACAAAAACATGTTAAAAAATAAAAAAAAATTATTTACTTTTAGACATGTTATTTTTTTTCTCTCTTATTTCCCCAATACAAAAACATAGTTTGGGATGAGGGGAAGCTGGTACCTGTATAAACAGCATTGTTATAGTGTCAAGCATCAATTTCAAACATCAGTACAAGGTTTCACTTTTCTCGGAGATTAAATACTGTTAACAAATGTGTTAATTGTAGATTTTTGCGACACAGAGAGGAAGAACACCACCAGAAAAAGTTTGTAAGAAAAATGGACTGAATGGAAAGAAGACATGAGAAGTGAAGCTGGGGCTGATTTCTTTTTAGCTCAGACTGTACTATAGAGCCTCCGCCGTGTGTGTGTGTGTGTGGAGTTTGCATGTTCTCCCCGTGCCTCGGGGGTTTCCTCCGGGTACTCCGGTTTCCTCCCCCAGTCCAAAGACATGCATGGTAGGTTGATTGGCATCTCTAAATTGTCCATAGTGTGTGATTGTGTGTGATTGTGTGTGTGTGTGTGTGTGTGATTGTGTGTGTGTGTGTGTGTGTGATTGTGTGTGTGTGATTGTGTGTGTGTGTGTGATTGTGTGATTGTGTGTGTGTGTGTGTGTGTGTGTGTGTGTGTGTGTGTGTGTGTGTGTGTGTTTTTGTGTCCTGCGATGGGTTGGCACTCCATCCAGGATGTATCCTGCCTTGATGCCCTATGACACCTGAGATAGGCACAGGCTCCCCGTGACCCAAGAATAGTTCGGATAAGCGGTAGACAATGAATGTACTATAGATCCTTTGAACCTATCAGTGACAACTGTGTCAGGTGAGTCGCAGAGTGACACGCCCCCTAGATTAGATCTGCATTTTAAAGCAGTGTGTATTAAAAAGATCTATAATACCTCAATATGTAGCGCGTTCACACATTCTTTATAAAAGAATTATTTGTTGTTAGATTGTTTTAAAACAAGCTTACCAGCTGCTGATTGACTGAAGACAGCTCAATATCAAATTGTTTTTAATTAAAAACTCTGATAGGAAGACAGAATAGGATGGCATATGTATTGAGAAGCTACATTACAAGTTTGGAGGGATGTAGAAATGCTAAGAAATTAAAACCTCTCTATCTGGATTGAAAAAAACAGCACTTTGTTGAATTGTGGCATCTTTAATTACAACAAGGCCTGGAAAAAATAGCGGAATTACAGCTTCCGAGCTAATTATCAAGAAAAGGCTCTGTTCAAATGAGTCGAGTTTGTTTACCATTGATGAGGTGAAACTTTTTCATGCTTCTCAGTAGAAGAGCTCCAGTACAAACAGGTCACATACGCAGACGAATTCTCATTAGATGATCTTCATTATATATGAATAAGTCCGAGTGGGGGATTTGAATAGGACTGCTTTATATCCTATGAGAAAAGGGGTTTTCTTCAGTATGAAGATACTCCAGACAGTGCTGCTCTTTTCAGAATCACAGAAAATAAAACACCAGCATCATTTTTAAGTATGTATTATACAAAATGGGATTTTTTTTTAGCTTCTAATACAAACAACATACATGAATCAAGCAGCACAAAGCAGTGTCTACTGAAATTGGAATAAAAAGTGCTATAATAAAAAGTGCTAGGTACCTAGCACCTTTGCCTTGCGAATTAGCCTAGCTTGTCATTTGGGCAGTTGTTACTCAATGGATCCACAGCCTTCTGATTAGTGGATAATACTCTATTAAGTAACAACTCAGTGGATTCTTATCTACTAATCAGAAGATTATGGGTTCAAGCTCCAGCACCACCAAGCTGCTACTGTTGGGGCCTTAAGCAAGGCCCTTAACCCTCTCTGCCACAGGGGTGGGTATTATGGTTGATCCTGTTCCCTGAATGCAACATCTTACAAGTCTGGTATATGTAAAGAACATTTTCCCGTTTTTGCTGCCAAAACAGCCCTGACCCGTCATGCACTGTGTATTCTGACACCTTTCTATCAGAACCAGCATTAACTTCTTCAGCAATTTGAGCTACAGTAGCTCGTCTGTTGGATCGAATCACACGGGCCAGCCTTCGCTCCCAAACCGCCCATGACCCTGTCGCCGGTTCACCACTGTTCCTTCCTTGGACCACTTTTGATAGATACTGACCACTGCAGACCGGGAACACCCCACAAGAGCTGCAGTTTTGGAGATGTTCTGATCCAGTGGTCTAGCCATCACAATTCGGCCCTTCGTCAAACTCGTTCAAATCCTTACGCTCGCCCATTTTTCCTGCTTCTAACACATCAACTTTGAGGACAAAATTTTCACTTGCTGCCTAATATATCCCACCCACTAACAGGTGCCATGATGAGGAGATCATCAGTCTTATTCACTTCACCTCTCACTGCTCACAATGTTATACCTGATAGTGTGTGTTTAGAGTGTTATGAAGACACACCCAAATCTGCGATTCATGCTGAGATCATATATGATAATGTGAATTGCAGACCTCCAAAAGTTTTACAATATATAAAAATTTCTAGATAGATAAAAAAATAAACTTTAATTCCTGACATGACAGTCAGGTAGGTTCCCATGCCCATTCAACGTTTCAGCAAGCAATGTGTTATTTCGAGTCAATCTGGCAACCCATGCTGCTGGTCTCCGGTGCTGAATTGAAGCACAGAGTGTTGAGCTGAAACTCTCCATCATCAGCACGGTGTCTGAGCGCTGTGCGCGGCATCTCCACTGTACAACCAACTTTATCTCTAAATTCTCATCAGAGGAAGCGTAATGACTGCATCCACTTTCCGACTGCGGGATTTCTATTTTCAACCCCACAATCCGGTCCAAAGCGTCAGATATGAGACCTTTCTCCTTTTCTGGGAAGAAGGTGATTGAAATTCCGCGGATGGATGGCGAGCTAATCGGAAAACACCACAGGGAAGTCTGACATCTTTTTTTTCCACTCACACACACACACACACACACACACACACGCACGTACGCGCTATTCTGGATCCTTTATTACTCCCCTTGTTTTTTGTTTTTTGGTTTGTTTTTGTTTTTTTTTTCTCTGCGCTATGAAGACAAAAAGCAGGAATAATGTTTATGCGAAACGTGTTCGTGGATTTTTCATCCTCATGCTCCTCATCATCATCCAGGTTGATTTGAACCGGCTACATGGAGCATGAGCACTAATCCTTCCTGATTTTATTTTTTTTTTTCTTGTCTTTTTTCTTTCTTTTTTTTTTTTTTTTTTTTTCCAAGACGGATTATTTCGGGATTGGGATTTTCTTTGAAACTCCACTGAGGAGCATCAGGAAGGTGTTTCCGACAAAGTGGAAGAAGACATCTCAACCTGGTGAGTTTAAAAAAAAACAAAAAAAAACAATCCGATATAATGAAAAAAAAAAGCATTGAAAGAAATTCTTCTTCATCATCTTCTTCTTCTTCACATTTCCAACCCGACTGTCGGAATAAAAGGAAAGCGAAATTAATCACACTGGCGGAAATTTCCGTGCTGCGGCGACGCGTTGTGTGGATGTCTGGAAACGCGCTTAACTGTTTATTATTATTATTGTTAGATTCTTGTCTATGAGGAAATGTGAAGAAAATGAGCAGATGTGTCCAGATGTGCTCGGGTGGCTGGTGTTGTAGATGGTGAAGTTCACTACGCGGATTATTTCTCACATCTTCTCCAGCATTTTTTTTTTTCGCGAGCTGCTGGAGTTCAGAGAGAATTATTTCACACGTCTCTCTCTCTCTCGCTCTCTCTCTCTCTCTCTCTCTCTCTCTCTCTGTCTCCCCACTCTCTCTCTCTCTCCCCACTCTCTCTCTCTCTCTCTCTCTCTCTCTCTCTCTCTCTCTCTCTCTCTCTCTCACTATGTCTCTCTCTCTGTCTCCCCACTCTCTCTCTCTCTCTCTCTCTCTCTCTGTCATTGACACACACATTTCCAGCTGTGTCTGTGTGTGTGTGTGTGTGTGTGTGTGTGTGTGTGTGATCCTCTACAGAGCAACATGTTGCTGCGCAATGCATGCGCAAAGCTGCGAGACACCGCGGTGCTCACGTTCTGTCCTCTTTTCATCACTCCCTCCATCTCTCTGCCTCTCCCTTACCTTCTTCATCTGCCCAGTGTCCCAATCTCTCTCCCACTCCTCCTCCTCCTTGCCTCTCTCTCTCTCTCTCTCTCTCTCTCTCTCTCTCTCTCTCTCTCTCTCTCTCTCTCTCTCTCCCCTCTCTCTCTCTCTCTCTCTCTCTCTCTCTCTCTCTCTCTCTCCCTCTCTCTCTCTCTCTCTCCTCTGCAGATCTTCCCATTCATTTTCTCCCTCTCTCTATACCTGCCCTATCCTTTTCTCTTTCTCTCCATCTTCAATTCTTCCTCCATCCTTCCTCTATCTGCTCCTGAACCCACATTCTCTGCTGCCTCTCTTCTTTACATTCTTTCTCTTATTCTTTTTTATTCGTTCCATTTCTCACTAATCTTTTAATCTCTGTTCCTATCGGTTTCTCTCTCTCTCTCTCTCTCTCTCTCTCTTCATGTCTTCCTCCCTGGCTGTCGTTCTTTCCTGGTCTCTTCTTCTCTCCATCTCTGTCATTCTGTCACTCATCCTCTCTATTTTTGTCTTTTATTCTCTGTCTGTCTGTTTCTCTTTCATTCTGTCTCCCTTTATCTTTCAATCTTTCTTTTTAAATCTCTCTCTCTCTCTCTCTCTTCATCTGTCTTTCTCTCCCTGTCTCAACATCTACTCATCTGTTCATCTCACCTTCCCTTATCTGCTTTTCATTTCTCTCTCTTGATCTTTTTTTGCCTTCTCTGCCTCTTGCTCTTTCCCTTTCTTCTTCTGTCACTCCATCTCTCTTCTCTCCATTCCTCATTCTTTTTTAATATCTCACCATCACCACACCTCACTCATTTTCTCTCTCCATCTCCCCTCTTTCTCTCCCCTCTCTTTTCTTGTCTTATCTTTTTTTTTTACTTAACATACCTTTATTTATCACTAGTTTTGTTTCCCTTTTCATTCTCTCTTTCATCTCCCTCCATCTGTCTATCATTTTTTCCTCCACATTTCTCTCTCAATCAGTCCATCTCTCTGTCATTCTCTTTGATAGCTCTCTTTCTCTTTCTTGATTTCACATCTCTCTATTATTCTGCCTTCCACTTTTCATGTCTCTCCTTCTCAATCACACTTTCTCAGGATCTCATCTCCATTTCTCTTATTCTTCATCCCTCTATCTTCCTCTCATGATTTCACACGTTCATCATCTCCCTCTTTGTTCTTGTCTCTAATTCTATCTTTCTCTCTTGATGTCATCTTTTCTTTATCACTGGCTCAATCTCTCCATCTCTCCTTCTCTCTTCATATCTCTCTATTTCTCTCTTTCTGCTTTTCCCTTTCTATTTCTTTTCACCTACCTGTCTTTCTGTCTATCTCTCCCTCTCTGGGTTGCTTATCATCTATCCATCTCTATCATTTCTCATCCCCCCATTTCTCCTTCTTTTAATTTCTCAGTCTTTTTTTCTCTCTTGCTCTTTTCTTTTCATTCTCTCTTTTAATTTCTCTGTTGTTCCATCCTAATATCACCACCCGGCCTCTCTCTCTCTCTCCCCTCTCTCTCTCTGTCTCTCTCTCTCTCTCTCTCTTTTCCTCTCTCTCTCTCTTTTCATCCCTTCTTTTGTGATCTTTTCCCCTTTTTGTCTTCTGCTTAGACTGTACACTGTCTCTGTCTTCTCTCACTCCCTCTTCACTCCCTCTTTCTCTCTCTCACTCTCTCTCTCTCTCTCTCTCTCTCTCACACACACACACACACACATTGCTTTCTCTCTCTCTCTCTCTCTCTCTCTCTCTCTCTCTCTCTCTCTCTGTCATCCCTTCTTTTGTGATCTTTTCCTTTCTGTCTTCTGCTTAGACTGTACACTGTCTCTATCTTCTCTCACTCCCTCTTCACTCCCTCTTTCTCTCTCTCACTCTCTCTCTCTCTCTCTCTCTCTCACACACACACACACACACACACACACACATTGCTTTTCTTCTCTCTCTCTCTCTCTCTCTCTCTCTCTCTCTCTCTCTCTCTCTCGCTCTGAGAGAAAATAAACCCATTATTCCTGGTGAGTGCAGTAGCTCTCTCCTCATTTAGCCTCATATTCAGCAGGATTAGAGATATTATAGATGTTATTAGTCTGATAGTTTAATACGTGACCTTTTCGTAAACAGCGTGGACAAACTGCCGTAAAATCACATTTTCATCCATAACATACTAACAATCCTTTTTGAAATAAGAAAAATAATGAATAATAAAAATAACAAATATTAAAAACCCTCAGGTTAATCTCCTGCTTGTGAATAGAAAAATAAGATCAGTGTCGTTGTATAATATTGCCCTGCCATGATAATCGCTTCGTCTTCCATCAAGGATTACAATTTTAGCCAAGGACACTTGATGCTCCCTGAAATTTGTCCAGAATAAAGGAATCATTAAAGACATCCAGGATGTCCTTGTGCTGTACTGAACTTCACATCAGGAGCACAAAATTTTCCCAAAAACCTTCACTATTAATCAGCCTCAGTTGCATTCTGGATTCTGATTGGTCAGAAGGTGCATCTGCAAATCACAAGCCATTCTAATAGATAACGGTTTCTATAGTAACAGCTTGTTCACAGAGACCTGTAAAGCAGAAGCTCCACATCACCTATGACTAATAATAAACTGATTAAAAACATCATGCTGTAAAGAAGTTGCATACTCGTTGACCAGTTTTGTGCAAGGGGATGTATGGAAGGAGTCTCCAGTGTCAGTGCTTTGTAGCAGTTAATACCATAAATTTTCTGACATCTTCAGGGCCGAGGAGTTTGTGATTTGCATTTTAAGCTTTGCTTTTTTATGTTGTTTATTAGAGAGAGAGAAGGAGAGAAAGTGAGGGAATGACTCTTTATAGCTTCTATAGCATCACTCATGGCTGTTCCACACCATTAAATTTAACTATACTCACCTTGTTTCTGTCATATTAAAAGGATTTGAGTCATGACCTCTGGAGTATGAATATGATATTAAGGATCTTAAGGACCATCACATGACATCAACCGTTGGGTGGAACAGAAAAGAACAGACACTAGAGACTAGACTAGAGTCTTAAACTGTAAATAATTCATATCCTTATCCCAAACCCTATTCCTTTCTATATCCATATCCCTATCCCTATCTATATCCATATTCCAAACCCTATTCATATCTATATCCATATCCCTAACCCTAACCCTATTCCTACCTATATACATATCCCTATCCCTATTCCTATCCCTAATCCAAACCCTATTCTCTATATCCATATCCTTATCCTAAATCCTATTCCTATCTATATCCCTATCCCTAATCCAAACCCTCCCAATCCCAAACCTCAAACTAATTCCAACCCCAAACCTCAACCTAATCCAACCCCAAACTTCAACCTAATCCCATCCAAACCTTACCAAATTCCAACCCCTAACATTAACCGAATTCCAACCCAAACCTCAACCTAATCCCAACCCCAAACCTCAACCTAATCCCATCCCCAAACCTTAACCAAATTCCAACCCCTAACATTAACCGAATTCCAACCCCAAACCTCAACCTAATCCCAACCCCAAACCTCAACCTAATCCCATCCCCAAACCTTAACCAAATTCCAACCCCTAACATTAACCGAATTCCAACCCCAAACCTCAACCTAATCCCAACCCCAAACCTCAACCTAATCCCATCCCCAAACCTTAACCAAATTCCAACCCCTAACATTAACCGAATTCCAACCCCAAACCTCAACCTAATCCCAACCCCAAACCTCAACCTAATCCCATCCCCAAACCTTAACCAAATTCCAACCCCTAACATTAACCGAATTCCAACCCCAAACCTCAACCTAATCCCAACCCCAAACCTCAACCTAATCCCATCCCCAAACCTTAACCAAATTCCAACCCCTAACATTAACCGAATTCCAACCCCAAACCTCAACCTAATCCCAACCCCAAACCTCAACCTAATCCCATCCCCAATTAACCAAATAAACATCGAATTCCAACCCCTAACATTAACCGAATTCCAACCCCAAACCTCAACCTAATCCCAACCCCAAACCTCAACCGAATTCCAACCCCAAACCTCAACCTAATCCCAACCCCACACTTCAATCACCCCACCCACCTCTTTTTTTTCTTAACAAAACCAAAAATTTTAATTGAAAAAATAGAAATCGGGAATAGTCTTCTTTTTGTAAACAACGGAACAGATCCTCAAACCCACAAACAAATAATGGAAAATGGGCAGAACATGTTTTTAGTTATTTATATTTTTTTATTATTTTATTATTTCATTTATTTTTTTTATTGATCAGAAATGATTTACTTCATTTAAATAGGGAGTATATAAGCAGTAAATGTTGCATACAAAATACAAAATGAATTTGGAGTGTGTCTGTGCTTCCTCTACTCCACTGGAATTGGAGATGAGTATCCCCTAACCTAACCCTAACCCTAACTGAGCTTCAACCTTAATGTTACATACAAATAGTAATGTAATGGATAAAAAAGGTATAATGTGACATTCTGTAATAAATAATATATTGTCATTTTTGACCATTTGTTGTGGTTTGAGAGGAACAAAATGATTGCAGTCAAGTTTTTACTGGAAAATAATAAAACTTCAGGTTAACGGTCAACTTTACTTTAACATAAAACTGCATTATCGTTTGGATTGGTTGACTTTTCATACATTTTTAGTCTTAAGAAAGAGTACAAAGAGATCTCATAAGCTTTTTACATTAAGATTTGAACTTGCTTCTTATAATTAGGTACAATATTCTATGTGTCACATCAACCAGAAAATATGTCAGTGGATCTGATGTAAAATTGACTGACAAATTCTATATCTCAGGCCTCAATACCATTACACAGTGATAACTAGTTAAACATTCCAGTGCTTGTTTTTCTGACTGTACAGTTAGAATCATGATTAGTACCTTAGCCTTAACACCATGTTAAAGGACATCCAGAATGTTATGAACATGGAACAAAGAAAACGATCTTGCTCTGGTCTGACTGCTCCAGGCCTGGCGAGGCGCAGGATGGGCCGTCTCCTGGGAGTGAGCTGCATGCTCCTGCTCACCCTGACCACATCCGTGTCTTCAGCCTCCCTCGTTCCCGAGGACTACGCAGCCGACGAGGCTGAGCGCAACACCAACGATGTGCTGTTCGATGACTACCGTGGCAAAGGCTGTGTGGACGACAGCGGCTTTGTCTACAAGCTCGGCGAGCGCTTCTTCCCTGGCCACTCAAACTGCCCTTGTGTGTGCACTGAGGATGGACCCGTGTGCGACCAGCCCGAGTGCCCCAAAATCCACCCCAAGTGCACCAAGGTGGAGCACAACGGCTGCTGCCCCGAGTGCAAGGAGCTCAAGAACTTTTGCGAGTACAGGGGCAAGACGTACAAAATACTGGAGGAGTTCAAGGTGAGATGCTGGTTGGTTTCATTCTAGTTTTGGGTTAATGCAGTGTGTGTGTAATTTGCATTATTGATTTTCAATTTGAACCCTTTTCACTTTACATCAAAATGGCCATGACCAATGCATTGTAATGGTCACCAAATGACATACAGATGTTGTATACAAATAGACCAATGATATTAATTCACTCTATGTATGTAGCACCTTTCTAACACTCGAGTTTGCTATACAAATGTATAGTATATATTTACAAAATGGAATTTTATAGTTTGGGGACTCTGACACTAAAGGGTCACCTCCCATTGTTGTCAGTCTGGTCTTTGGCACTATCAGCAGATCAGAACTGATGGACCTGAGGTGGGGCGAGGCCATGTAGTGTTTACTAAGTCAGTGTAGCTGGTGAAGTATGGGTGTAATGTTTACTGAATGTTTTTTATGAGCCTAAGGTCTAAATGTGAGGTTCTGAAAGCAAGAACCAGTTTCCACATTTATCAAACTAGACATAGGTCAAAGTCAGGCAGAGCTTATTTAATTAACTGCTTATATAACAAGCAATTTTTGGAAATGATCTGATATGGGATTCAAATGAAAGTGTGTTTGCAAAATTGATTCATAGATTTGTGAACATTTAAAGAGGGTTGAACAGTGACACCATGAACATCAACTGAGAAAACAAGTAAGATTTCTGGCTTATCATGGTGAAGGATGTTGGTGTCCATCCATGATTTGGCATTGTAAAGAAGTGGGATAAAGTGCTGTGGTGAATTTTGGTGTACTGAGATAAATGTGAGTGTCATCTGCATAGCACCAGAAGCCAATACTGTTTTGTGATCAAGGACTGTTCCTTAAGGGACACACTTAACAGGGGCAGTACAGGATTTGTGGTATCCAGAGGGTATAAAGTTATGTCTATTTGAAGGGTGAGACACAAACCAAGCATTGGTCAAATCTTGATAAAGGAAAGGTGGAAGAGCAGGATATAAAAAAAATGTCAAAATCTGCATGGAGATCTAGGAGAATAAGAGTAAAGAAGGAACCAGGAGAAAGGAGATAATTTGTGACTCTTAGAAGAGCAGTCGCTCTAGGGATGGAAAGCTAATTGGAAAAGTTCAAAGAGAGTGTTCTTAGCGAGATTGGGTTAGTCCCAGCTCTTAAACAGGCCAGTTGGTCAATTAGTGACTCTAAATTGCTCATAGGTATGGTTTGTGTGAAATCCACCACAATACTGAAGCTGTTACGACGGACGGACGGATGGACGGACGGACGGACGGACGGACAACTCAGCCATAAAAGCCCATTTTAGAACTCCATCAAAATAAAATCCCCCTGAAGAAGCTCTAGCTGTGTACATCCAGGCATCTGAACACAATGTGAGAGTGACCTCCAGCTCTATTAACATGAAATTGATAAAGTAATGGCACTGATAAATTTGAATGGAAACACTTGATGAAAAGGAAAAAAGCCACTCCCAATATTTTCATTCATTAACAAAAGACTTTAGCCCAAAATTAAGTCTAATGCAGATTCTGAAAATGGTCCAGACACTTTATCCTACCTGATTAAATCGAGTAAATATGGAAGTGTGGTGCCTGTGCCATGTGATTTGGGTAAACATCAGACTGTCAGAGTAACATCACGTGATAAATGAACTCCTATACTGTCGACTGCCCTTGCAGTCTGTTCATATGTGAAGCCTATCTAAAGCTCATCCATCACCATAAAAGCAACTCTATCGTGTCCATGCAATGAGCAACAATCCATCTGACAAAGTAATCCATTTGCTTTCTGTGTGCATCAGTGAGCAGATTTCTCCTTGTTTTAAATTTAGCTTGTTTATATTGATCTCATTGAGATGGCAAGCCAATCAATCATGCGCAGAAACACTCGGCATATCTAAAGAGGCCTGTCAGTCTCGAACAGATGCCTCAGCATTGAGTGTCGCTTTGATCAACGGATGCCGGGAATGCTTCAGAAGTCCATGTTCATGCATTAATGCCCAATGAAGGAATTGGCTGAGAGCATTCTTCTTCTACTCTGCAGGACTGAGCTAAATATCTCAAAATATTGCTTTTCATTTATAACACCACCATCTTGCCTAAAATCTACCAAACATTTTTGTAGCACTTATCCTACACAGGGTCGCAGGGAACCTGAAGTCCATTACAGAGAAACCTGGACATGGTGCCAACTCATCTCAATCAGACACAATAGACCAGGGGTGTCCAGTCTTTTCTGCAAAGGGCCGGTGTGAGTGCAGGTTTAATTGCAACCAAGCAGGAGCCACACCAGAGTCTACTGAAAGCAAAGATCAACTGATTAAACAGGTGGAACCAGGTGCAGCTCCTGCTTGATTGGAATGAAAACCTGCACCTACACCGGCACTTTGTTAATAACATTGGACATCCATGCCATAGACAACTAAGAGATGCCAATCACCTTACAACCCATCTTTGGACTGGAGGTGGATGCTGAAGTATGCAGGGGAAACCAGTGCAAACAGGGCAGAGGAAGTATTCAAACCCAAACCCCTGATCCCTGGGGTGGAAGGCAACCATGTTAACCACTACATTGTGTCCTGCAGTCTGAAATCAAAGAGCTATATTAAGAATCTGCAACTTAAGTCCAAAAGTTACTTTAATATTTATACAGTTAAAGTTCATTATATTTCTTTAGACTATTAAAATCACCAGGAAAAGGGGACAAACTAAACCTGAAACCTGTCACAAGCACATACTGTAATTGTGGTCTACTAAAGCATAGATTATCAACAAATAGTCACATTTAAAAAATTTTGTATGAGTATGGAAGCCCTTTTCAAGTGCCTTGTCCTTCATTTAAATTAGTAAGTCATTATTTCAAGATATTTTTTCATTAGTGATTATTTTGATTTAATATCTATTTGTGTTACCCACTCTGGAGCTACACATGCTACTCCTGAGATCCCAGTAATCCTGAACCCTTCTTCTCTGCCTGATCCATCCTGATGCCCTACTTCTGGTTGGAGACTCATCACTTGGAGGCCGTTTGCTGCTGGTGGACTTGGAGGATGGGCCACATGAACAGATTGGAGATTACTGTGGAAGGCAATTTGAAACCATGAAAATGGCTTTGGATTGCAATTGAACAGTTGTGTATTCGAGTCTCCATGAGTAAACAAACAAAACAGACTTCAGGTTAAACCTAGAATAAATTTAACTTTTTGACTATATAATAAATAGTTATAGAAAGGAAATGATTTATAATCACACTCTGCGGTGTCACAGAGATGAGAATAAGGTTCCCTTTTTCCTTTTTTTTGTCTGGTTCCTCTTAAAGTTTCTTCATCATATCGTTTCAGGGAGTTTTTCCTTATGACCATCACCTTAATAATGAGAAACTATGAAAAGATTTAAAAGATTTATTTATTTATTTTTATGTTTATGTAATTGATTTAGTAATTGGAAATGTTAAGTAAAAAAAAGTCAAAATAATGACTCAATAAGTCGAATGACAAATGATCTGGTATAATGAGATACTATGTGAATGATTTTGTAAGTCAAAAATAATGAAATAGTAAACAAATTAGCAAGACAGTAAATGAAAATAATACAATAATATGTTGAAATAACAACTTAGCATTGAGATCAGTTAAAATAATGAGATATGGTGAGACACTAAGTGAGAATAATGTCAATATTTGTAAAAATAATGAAATAATGAGATAATATCTTGAAATACAGAGTTACTAAGTCAAAATAAAGACCTAAGACACCTTGCAGTTCATGACTTCTGTAACAGTTCAAGTTTGTCAATTTATTATATTCAACCCTGCATATATTTAATCCATCTATGATTTTCAACCGTTCACCCCGCTACATTGGACTGGAGATGGATTGTGTGAGTTTTGCATAACACATGGACGTTATCTATAGAATCCCAGACTTTTGACTTTTACTGCACATCCCTGAGCTCCAGATCTAATTTGAGGCCTCGAAAGCGCACCACAGATGACGTCAGTGGAGTAGAATTTCTGCACAGAGAATCTCTTCGAGCTGGAATATGATTGTAAAGAATGTAAATGTTGTAGGAATTAATCAGCGGATCAGCTGCAGGAAGGAGATCAAGCTTGATACACATCAGTGATCACTAGCTCCTGTTTCTACAGACTTAATCCAGCACTTCTGCTGAAGATAATCAGTCTACGTGATTAACCGCTCTATCAGCTCTGTTAGATTACAGCTGGAACTGAAGAACGGAGTCCAGCGTATTAGATCGGATTAAATCAGCGCCGCTTATCAGTCCACAGTAACGTTGTGGTGGCCGCTTTTCAGAAAGATTAAAAGGGCAATAACACAAACACAACACTAGAAAATGTTTTTGTAATACGACTACTGTACACACTCTTTACTGCATGAATTAGGCAAAACAGAGGAGTTTAACGGTGCGTGTACATTTCGGTGTATTATTCATTTTTCACGAGTTATTTTGGTCAACTATTAATAAACGGGAACAAAACAACAGAAATGTGTGTCATTTTCCCGTTTCTTTGTTTACAGCATGGAAGAAAAAGAAAATCGCAAGAAGACAAAAGAAAAATGTCTGAATTTTCCAAAGCGTTGTGCACATTACACGAAAGGTGATCTCAGAAGTTGAAAACCACATACATGTAGCCCTATTACCCCCTATTACCCCATTATACCCTATTACCTTCCCTATTACCATTACCTCCTATTATACCCTATTATACTATATTACTCCTTTACACCCTATTACATCCTTTTATACCCTATTACCCCTTATTACCCCAATTATGCTCTATTAGCCCTATTACACCATTACATCCTATTACTCCCTATAACCCCCATTATATACTATTACACCATTACATCCTATTACTCCCTATAACCCCCATTATATACTATTACACCCATTACATCCTATTACTCCCTATAACCCCCATTATATACTATTACACCCATTACATCCTATTACTCCCTATAACCCCCATTATATACTATTACACCCATTACATCCTATTACTCCCTATAACCCTCATTATATACTATTACACCCATTACATCCTATTACTCCCTATAACCCCCATTATATACTATTACACCCATTACATCCTATTACTCCCTATAACCCCCATTATATACTATTACACCCATTACATCCTATTACTCCCTATAACCCCCATTATATACTATTACACCCATTACATCCTATTACTCCCTATAACCCCCATTATATACTATTACACCCATTACATCCTATTACTCCCTATAACCCCCATTATATACTATTACACCCATTACATCCTATTACTCCCTATAACCCCCATTATATACTATTACACCCATTACATCCTATTACTCCCTATAACCCCCATTATATACTATTACACCCATTACATCCTATTACTCCCTATAACCCCCATTATATACTATTACACCATTACATCCTAATACATCCTATTATTCCCTTTTACCCTTATTATACCCTATTGCCACATGACCCCCTATTACCCCCATTAAATCCTATTACCTAATTACACCCAATTACCCAAACCCTAGCCTCGACCCTCTAACGATTCCTATCAACATTTTGCAGAGAATTAATCTAAGGTGTATCTTTTTTAAGTAGAATATCTGCCCAAACAATAGTCTAATCACTGCATCACATCAAATGTAGATTACAACATGCTAAATCTACAGGATTTTCCTGTTTAATAAGAATACACGGTGAGCTTTACGGATGATTTTCCTGATATGTGCAACGCTGGGGCTTTTATTAACTTTGCCATCATGAATGAAAAATGCCACGTTAATATTTCATACTGACAGAATTTTCTGGGACAGGACACGGTATTTCATTTTGTTTCGTTTCTGACTAAAACAAGAAAACATATTGTATATTACTGCATGCATTCAAATATTAAACAATTCAGCAATTATTAATACTGTCTGAAGAAGCTTTACAGAAACTTAGCACGAGCAAACATTTGACCCGAGAGTAAAACCATAAAAGACGTACGGAATACCGTCCTAAAACGGGGTCTGTTAACGCATTCAGGAAGCGGAAAGTGGAGTAACGTGAAGAGAAAAAAGCTGGAGGGAAGTCGGAAATAGAGTTTTATGGAGTCTGAGCAGGGACACGACCGACACACGGAAAAATACAAGCACTAGTGCGAGGCTCGGTGTCTGTTCAGATTACTTATTTATATGGCGTAAATTTCATTTCATCAACATTAAACGTAACTAATTCCACGATGCAAGAGACGCTTCCCAAAGTTAATGAGCCTCTTGGCAATCACTGAGGGAGAACTTTCATTCCTTTAAGTGCTTTTTGCCCCTGTGCTGAATTTTCTAGCAGCACATTTTACTTCCTTCAAAATAATAATCTTTGATCAAAGTGACATGTTTGCTTACGTTAATATTTCAGAGTTAGCGTTGACGAGCGCCGAGTTTTCGCCGTGTAACTCGTCGGATTGGGTGACGTTTGATCGAATTTGTGCTGTGGAAGGTTACTTTGGGATTTGTGTTTGCGGTAACATCTGTGTTGGATGTTAAGAAGAAGATGTTAAGAAGAGGGCGGGGCTTATATCTGACATACTTAACATCAGGATAGGATTAGAATTAGCATTAGAAACTGTGCTTATTTTGACTTCTTTCTTGTTTGCTCAGATTTCTCCCCCCACCCCAAGCTAATCAAATTGTCAAAATTATTATTAGAATGTAAACAAAGCTGCAACTAGTATAACATTATGTTAGCATAATGTTAGTTTTTTTTCTGGTTGGAGGAGTTCGGGGCACACCATGATTTAGTGGTATACCTCACACTTCCAGGGTTAGCGGTTCCTGCCTCTAACCTTATAAGTTCTCGTTGTGCTTCAGGGGTTTCCTCCAGGTCCTCTGGTTTCCTCCACCAGTCCAAAGACATGTTAGTAGGATGATTGGCATCTCTAAATCACCCTTACGATGGACTGGCACCCTGTCCAGGGTGTCCCACACCTTATTCCCCTGGAATAGACTTCAGGTTCCCTGTGTACAGAAAATAGATGCATGGTTGCTTGGTTAATGTGTTTGGGGGTGTTTTTGTGGCAAATGCAACAATAATTGGCAAAGCTATAAGATATTAACCTCAGAGGAAGAGTTTCTACTGTTGCGTACATTCAGAGGATCAGTTAGCTTAGATTTGTTGAGCCAAGCTCATATTCTCTTCTATCCTTTGGGTATTTGTGTGATTAATGAGCTACTTGCATAAGCACCACATTATAAACAAAAAACTGTGAAAGTTTTTGATATTTTTCACCAAATTTGTCGTTTCTGTCTGTAGTGTTTTTAAAAACTCATAGGATCAAAAACAGATCTTTAGCATGATGATATTTCTTTTGAAATATTTAAGCCTACATAGGCATTATTAACAAGGCTTTTAGCTAGCTAACAAGATGGCTGCATTTAATGAGCTTGGGTGGTTTGGACAAGTCAAGCACTATTTTGCTAATTAGGGGCTTTGGGACTTTCTCAGTCTAACATGCCGTGGTGTAGAGTATGAGGATGAGTCTTATGAGCTGTGTGTTATGATGCATTTAAGCTGATGCAGATCTGTGGAGGTAATCTGGGTTGGTGTCCTGGTGTCTGGAAGGAACTTCAGGAATTTTAATGGGAAAAAAAACGCAAACAATAACAGCTGTTGTTTTTTTTTCTGTTGAAGTTTGAGTTTTATTGATTCAATTCAATTCAATTCAATTTTATTTGTATAGCGCTTTTAACAAAGAGCATTGTCTCAAAGCAGCTTTACAGAACATACGAAACAATAAACATACAAACAAACAGTCTGTTACGGGAGGTAGGCCCTGTGTTGGGCCACTAGGGGGGTTTCCAGCAGGGGTTGCGTTATGTCATGTTACATCATTGTTTATGTCATGTCATGTGTTTTGTTTTAGCCCTGCCTTAGTCCTATTGTTTCCTGATTGCTGTTCACCTGTCCCTAATGTTAATCCTGATTATGTTATGTATTTATAGCGGCCTTTTGCCAGGGTTCGGGGCTGGTCGTCGTCTCTATGTAGCGTCTTTATATAGTCTTCATATTCCGTGTTGTGTGGCGTCATGTATGTTGTCTCCGTGAGTATTTTGAGTTTAATAAACCCCTGTCTGCTGTCTATCTCCACGCTGGGTCTGCTTTCTTCATGTCTTGGATACCGGAAATGTGACACAGTCCTAGATGTTAGACAAAATTTTCCCTAGTGAGCAAGCCTGAGGTGACTCAGGCGACTGTGGCAAGGAAAAACTCCCTTAGATGGAATTAGGAAGAAACCTTGAGAGGAACCAGACTCAAAAGGGAACCCATCCTCATCTGGGTGACAAAGGAGACTGTGATATGAACAATGTCCTTTCTGCATTAGTTGTGTGATGCAGATACAGCATGTGTAGAATGTTATGTGTAAAATGTCCACATAGGGTTGGCAGTGCTGCTTTGATTACTCCAGTCCTCAGAAAGCAGAACCCAGCTGGAGCTGGTGCATCTCTGGATGCCACTGGAGTTGGCACAATCTCTGTGTGACTCGGGGATGGGTAGAAGAAGGGAAACAAGTGGAGAGGAATTAGCGTAGCTGCTATTCATAATATTAGCAGGCACTAGATGATGATGTGCATTTAATCAGATGTATTGGAGCACAAAGTTATGGGATGTATTAGGTGTATGCCTGGCTAAAGAGATATGTCTTTAGTCTATGTTTGAACTGGGAGACTGTGTCTGAGCCCCGAACACTGTCAGGAAGACTGTTCCAAAGTTTAGGAGCTAAATACGAAAAAGCTCTACCCCCTTTTATAGACTTTGATATTCTGGGAACTACCAGAAGTCCGGAGTTTCGAGATCTTAAGGAGCGTGATGGATTGTAGCGTGTTAGAAGACTGGCTAGATATGTGGGAGCTGAAACATTTAGAGTCTTGTATGTAAGTAGTGCTAGTTTATAATCAATTCTAAACTTAACAGGTAGCCAGTGCAGGGATGATAATATTGGGGTTATTTGATCATACTTTCTTGACCTGGTAAGGACTCTAGCAGCTGCATTCTGGACTAACTGTAGCTTGTTTATTGAAGATGCAGGACAACCACCTAGTAATGCATTACAATAGTCCAGTCTGGAGGTCATGAATGCGTGAACTAGCGTTTCTGCATCGGATACAGATAAAATGTTCCTAAGCTTGGCGATATTTCTGAGGTGGAAGAAGGCTATTTTTGTAATATCGGATGTCTTCATATCTAAAGTAAAAACCGAATCTCTCACTAAAGACTCATTGACATTCCATAGTAGATCTTATCTTATCTTCAGAAGCTGTTTCAGTGCAGGGGCTTTACACTGAACGATAAGATGACGATCTGCTGCATTTATAATCAAACTCCCAATGTATTTAGAAGAACCTTTCAACTCTAATTCCCATTCAGAAAGTGAACATTTATCAAGGGTTGGAATTCTGTGAGGTGATTTAAACATGGCCGTCTTCATGGTGCAAAATAAGGATAGGAAGAGCGACACGTTTATGTTTATGTTTGTTTCTATCACAAAATGCAGGAGGATAGTTGGATAATTCATCCATTCATCCATCCATCCATCTATTTTCCTTAGCACTTATCTTATACAGGTCACAGGGAACCTGGATTCTATCCCAGAGGACTCAGGGCACAAGACAGAAGGACACCCTGAACTAGGAAACCAACCCACCACAAGGCACAATCACACACACTCATACACCCTTTCTCACACTACTGACAATTTAGAGATGCCAATCAGCCTACAACGCATGAAGCACAGGAAGAACATACAACCCCCCCCACCCCCCCCCACCCCCCCACACACACACACACACACACACACACACAGAGTGGAGGAGCCAGGATTCAAGACCCCAAACCCCAGAGGTATGAGGGAGATGAACAAACCACTAAGCTAGCATGTCTCTCTTGCTGGATAATCAGACGTTGTTGCACAATATTTGTTATCTTTCAGTTCTAATAAATTTAATAAAGATTTGATTTAACCTGCATCTTTGATTTAGCTTTAAATAAATAGGTTTTCTGAAAAAACAAACAAACTAAAAGCTATTGTCACCTCACAACCTCACACTTAAGCTTGAAGTAGGAAGTAGGAAGTTGGAAAATACAGAGTTTAGTTTTCCTGAAAGTACTGAATCATCCATTCATCCATCCCTCTATCCATCCATCCTTGCATTTTCTGTACTGTTTATCCTACACAAAATCACAGGGAACCTGGAGTCTATCCCAGGGCACTCGGGGTACTCGGGGCACTCAGCATGGGCCACACTGGATAGGCTTCCAGCTCGTTGCAAGGCACTGAATCACATCCAAATAAAATTTCTGCCCTGAATGTTGCTCTCCATCTGGCTGATTGTGAAGGTGGTGTTGTCCTAAACATCACTGGACAAAGTATACATGGGGTGGTAGTAGCTCAAGTGGTTAAAGCTCTGGGTCACTGACCGGAAGATGGGCATTCGAGCTTCAGCACCACCAAGCTGCCACCGTTGGGTACTGCATCATGGCTGATCCTGCGCTCTGAGCCCAACCTCCAAGGATGGGATATGCGAAGAAAGAATTTCACTGTGCAGTAATGTATATGTGACAAATAAAGACAACTTAACATGGTTTTTGACTAAACATTTGGTTTTAGTGTTTTCTCAGAACAAATGAAACAAACCTTTAGGATTAGTGACAGTGTTAGTAATTTAGCAACGTCACTGCATATTGCTGCTTCTTAAGCCAGTTTCTTGACAGGGACTCTGACAGAAATCAGTACTCTGCCTTCTACAGCAGTGCAAAAAATTACTATTATTACTAATTTGCTTTAATTGAATGTTAAGGATTTCACATCATGTTGTAAAAAGCTATACATTCTGAGTTGAGCTTCCACTGTCATTAACAACTGTAAAAACCTTCCAGATGTTGCTCTATACTTCAGCCTCCACCCAGGGCAGGTTATGCTTTAAATTATATGGAAGGCTTTGTTGATGGAAATGCTGAGGACTCAAAGTCAGAATCCACTTTAGATTAGATTAGATTAGATTAGATTAAATTCAACATTATTATTACTGTGCACAGTGCATGTACAAAGCCAATGAAATTCAGTTAGTATCTAACCAGAAATGCATAAGTGGAATATTTAAAATAAATTATGAATAAGGATATGCAGTTATGGGTCAACTGTCCATTTCAAGAACTGTACTACAAAAAACTGTAATATAATGCACATTATTATTATTATTATTATTATTATTATTATTATTATTATTATTATTATTATTACTATTATTGCACACTTATTGGACTGATTTATTAATTCATTTATTTTAATTTATATATATATAAATATGTATGTATTTAATTTTATTAATTTTTCCATCATAAATACTGTAATATCATATACATTATTCTTATTTTTGCACATTATTTATTTATATTGTTTTATGTATTTATTTATATCATAAATACTGTAATATGATATGCATTATTATTATTATTATTATTATTATTATTATTATTATTATTATTATTTTTGGACACACTTATTGGATGAATAGATTTATTTATTTATTTATTTATTTTTATTTCCATCATAACCAGTGTAGGCTAAAGATGCATTTAACCTGGAAATGTAGTTTATAGCTTGCGTCTGGATGTTCACCACAATGCAGATTCATGTAAACGTTTTTGAAAAGGTTTTGCTTTAACTATGGAGGATGAATAGTTGACTAGGTTTTGTTTGTTTTTTTGTTTTGTTTTTTTTACACCATGGAATAATACTTTCCAGAGTCCTGCTATTGAATCAGTTGTCTCTCTGTATAAAGACTCATTGGCAGTGCTTCCTACCTTTCTGAGCTCTTATCTCTCTTCATGAAGGGAACTAAAACATCTGCTCTGTTGGCCTTCTCACCTTTTTTTATCAGCACAGCCATATTTTGCCGTTTGGCTATAACTATATGCTCCTACATCAAACCCAGCAGGAATAACAAACCCCCAGCACGAAGCAGAGATGAGAATACATTTCTGCATCGTCCGTTTCACAGACGGTTTGTGCCAGGAATTACGTATGCCAGGGGTATCGTCTGCTCATTTGTGTCAGGAGAGAATGCCAATCTGTCTCTTTGAATCAGACACAGAGAGCACCGAGGTCCAGCTGTGAGACGGGAAACAAAACGGCATTGCGGATCCCGAGAACGGCTCCAATTAAGACGAGCCGACAGGGTAACCTTTGGCGAGGGCCAAACTGGCATTTTCTTTGGCGTTTCTCTCGTCCAGGGCCAGACTAAAAAAAAGAAAGGATGGTAGCCTTCTGATGTGTCAGTAATTACTGCAGTTTACTGTGGAGGAAAGGAAATTTAATTCAAAACACATTACCAGGAAAAGTCCTTTAAGTGTCAGAAAATGCAGGCTGAGCTTTTATTTACAGCGACTGTGATGATTTGTTTAATTATATCTTATTTTTATAGCGGGTTTAACAATGCACGTTGTCTTAAATCAGCTTTACAGAAGTATAGAAACATTATAAAGTTTAAAGTTAAGTTAGTATTTATCCCTAATTAGCAAGCCTGAGGTGACAGTGGTGAGGAAAAACTCCCTGAGATGATATGAGGAAGAAACCTTTAGAGGAACTAGGCTAAGAAGAGAACCTCATCCTCATTTGGGTGACACTGGACAATAAATGTAAATAATGTCCTTTCTACAACAGTTTATATTCTTGTGCAACTGTGCAACTATGGAACTAATAGGTCAGCATAGTTTCTGAGTTCATTATAGAATTAGCACTAATTCCTTCCTGCCGAGGCTAACTCATGCAACGGCAGTTTAAAGACTGCGTGATATCTAACAGGTTTGTGCATGTTGCAAAGAAATTCCCAAACATTTTTTTAAGATAACGTGGCTATAGATTGATTTAATGCTACACTCTTCCAAAAAAGGATTCTTTATGCGGTTCATTCATTCAATCATTCATCCGTTATGATGCTCAAGGTCATGGTGGATCCATAGCCACCAATCGACAAAAAAGATGCAAAATCGATGTGCGCATACGCGGTAGGACAATCTGGCGGGTAGGATTATTATTATTATTATTATTATTATTATTATTATTATTGCACACTTATTGGACTGGTTTATTTATTTATTTATTTATTTATTTATTTATTTATTTATTTATACTTCATATGTAACTCCACATATGTGATATCATGAGAAGTGAATTTGACTGATTTTTAAAAAAAATTTCCCTGTCACATTCCTGAAATCCTCACTGTATCTGCATCCATCAGTCTGAGTCATTGTAGTCTTATAGTTATGGTAGCAGTCGGTGTCAGTGAGCTCGGATCTCATGTTGTTTGGTATTTACTCGTTAAAGTCTTGTGTCAGTCAGGAATCTCAGTGGAGCCACTTAACACCTGGCCAGCTGCAGTGAATCTGCAGTGAATAGCCTGAAGCTTTGAGGTGAATTCAGATCCCCAAGCCTGTGAGCGAAGGCTGGGATGTAAGCTCTAAACGAGCTCAGCCAAGCTCATGGGATCTCCAGACTGATAGTGGCGGTGATTAGAGTCGATGTGCATCTCGCAGCACCTCCACACGCTGGAAAGAAAAAAGAAAACGAGACGCTGCGTATAGATCTATAGCTCTGGGACCTCGGGGCATGCAGGCGCCGGCTGAATCGGATAACTCCTGCCGTTCTCGAGGTGTTCGAATCGTCTAGGGTTATTGCCTAATTTTCCACTCTTGCGAAGTTCAGCCTCCATCCGTAGATGGCTGAGCTGCGCATGAATGATGAGTCGCATCCACGCCAACTCCGATACGAAGCACAGGACGATTCGTAACAACAACAAAAATCAGCTTGAAATAATGCTTAATGAGGAGGCTGATGAAGTACACCTGAGTGAATGATGGATGGTTCTGTGCTCAGTTTAAAATGTCAGCGTCCACATCGAGCGAACACACACCCACATACCCACACACACCACATTGTGTTGGACTGCTCCTGAAATAAAAAGTACCTGAAATTAAACGCTCCAAATGACGTCCCAGTCTACTCGCCTGAAGAAACGTTTTAATTTCACACACCGATGAGAATCAAACAAGTAGGCCAACACCAAAACTGGAGCTGTGAACTGGTTCCGACGAGTTAAAATTCCCAAAAGTCAGAGACTAAACACGTTTATAACATAGCGCTTGTATACTGTAGCTCAGACACTGGAAAATATAACAGACAAATTGATACAACAATCTATTCATATCAAGACAATATGATCAGCTTTATCATATCACAATACTGCAAGGCATTACAAGCCACGATTTGGATACTGTACATGATATGGGATATAGGACGGCTAAGAAGCTGACTACAAAACTGCACTACCCAGAGATTTAGCATCAAATAAGTTGCCTTCAATTGTGATGTGTCGTGAATTCAAAATTGTGATGCGTACGATGTTAGACAAAATACAGTAGATTGTGTATATGAATAATTTATCACAATATCATTATTAATGTATATAAGTAAAGAAATGATATATTGACAGGCATGACCACAAGATTATTTCAAAATAGTTGATTTTGGAAAGAAAAAAAAATAAAAGATTTTAAAGAACTTTCAAAATGTTTAAGATGTATAAAGTAAAAAAGTAGAGAACAAATTAAAAAGTAGAAGAAAATGAGTTTACACTTTTGTTTAAGTAAAAGATCATTTTAAAATAGTTAAAAAGTAATAAAATAAAAATGTAGGATTTTGAAGACTTTTTTATTTTAGTGTTAAATCTGCTTCTTCTTGCTTTTGTTATTATCAGAAAAAAATAATAATAATTAAAAAAAAATATGTAACACTAATATTATACAAAAATGTATTATGACACAATATTCATATCATTATTTCCCATATGACTTTACTGTGTCTGGCTGGATATTAAATTGTATTTTTTTTGTCTATTTAGTGTAATATTTGTCTAATATTTATTTACAAAAAAATTATATTTATTTTTTTAAATATTGAATATGGGGGGGCACGGCAGCTTGGTGGTTAGCACGTTTGCCTCACACCTCCAGGGTTGGGGGTTCGATTCCTGCCTCTGCCATGTGTGTGGAGTTTGCATGTTCTCCCCGTGCCTTGGGGGTTTCCTCCGGGTGCTCCGGTTTCCTCCCCACAATCCAAAGGCATGCATTGTAGGTTGATTGGCATCTCTAAATTGTCCGTAGTGTGTGTGTGTGTGGTGAATGAGTGAATGAGAGTGTGTGTGCCCTGCGATGGGTTGGTGCTCTGTCCAGGGTGTATCCTGCCTTGATGCCCAATGACGCCTGAGATAGGCACAGGCTCCCCGTGACCCGAAGATAGTTCGGATAAGCGGTAGACAATGAATGAATAAATATTGAATATAACTCTCTGGTGTTTTGTTAGCAAACTTCAGCTAAGTTACTCATTGTGATATACAGTATTTGTATCATACCCAAGTCTATAGCATGATATTTCTGCCTTATATCAAAGCTTTGTTGAATTCTGGATTCTGATTGGTCAGAAGGTGTTGATTAATTTCCTATAAGCAGCAGCTCTGATAAAAAAAATAAATAAATAAATAAACATCACAGGTTTATATCAATGTGCTCATTCCAGTATGTTATTATTTTTATAGCAGCAGCTCGTTCACAGAAAAGGACTTATTCACTATTTCGACAGATTATAAAGTGCGTGAAAAGTGTGTAAAGCAAACGTCAGCGATATTTAATCAAGCCTGAGTATTAAACTGCATCTCAAATGATGTACTAGACACTACATGCTTACACACTCTAGCACACTAATGCACTTTAGGGTATTGTGTGAAAATTTAAGAAAGTTTATCTCATCTCAAAAGGAATATTTTTACTAACAGGAAGTAGGCTATAATCCATTTTCCAGTGAGGGTGAATGCTAAATTAGTTAAATTAAAAGACATTTGTACGATATCTCGCCCACAGGAGTGTTGTCGGCCATCTTGAAAAATATTTCTCATCGAGCATCAGTGCCTGTTATCCCCACCACTCTTATACTATGTTCAATGTTTTTCAATTCAATTCAATTTTATTTGTATAACGCTTTTAACAGTTGACATTGTACGTAAGCAAAGCTGCAAATGTTGAGTGCATAAAGTGTCCAACATTCCACACAGCTCACACAATTTATACTACACAATGGTAGAATAGTAGAAACATTGTGAGCAGTGCTAGGTGAAGTGAATAAGACTGATGATCTCCTCATCATGGCACCTGTTAGTGGGTGGGATATATTAGGCAGCAAGTGAACATTTTGTCCTCAAAGTTGATGTGTTAGAAGCAGGAAAAATGGGCAAGCGTAAGGATTTGAGCGAGTTTGACGAAGGGCCAAATTGTGATGGCTAGACCACTGGATCAGAACATCTCCAAAACTGCAGCTCTTGTGGAGTGTTCCCGGTCTGCAGTGGTCAGTATCTATCAAAAGTGGTCCAAGGAAGGAACAGTCGTGAACCGGCGACAGGGTCATGGGCGGCCAAGACTCATGTTGACTTCCATCCAATCCAATCGAGCATCTGTGGGATGTGCTGAACAAACAAGTCCGATCCATGGAGGCCCCACCTCACAACTTAGAGGACTTAAAGAATATGCTGCTAACATCTTGGTGCCAGATACCACAGCACACCTTCAGGGATCTAGTTGAGTCCATGCCTTGATGGGTCAGGGTTGTTTTGGCAGCAAAAGGGGAACCAACACAATATTAGACAGGTAGTCAAAATGTTATGGATGATCGGTGTACATAACCGCACAGTAAAATTCCTTCTTCGCATAATCCAACTTTGGAAGTTGGGGTCAGAACACAGGGTCAGCCATGGTATAGCGCCCGCTGGAGCGGTGAGGGTTAAGGGCCTTGTTAAGGGGCCCAACAGCCTTAATCATTTGTGCCATCAGTGTGTTTAAAGTGTGTAAAAATTGGCACATAGGATGCTGAACTTCAGGAAAGTTTGATGTGCCAGAGAGATGACCTCATTTTCTTCTGCTAACTGAGAACAATGACACAAATGTATTCCAGAAAGTTTCAGGACGAATTATGGTATAACAGGCTCTCAAATAAGATCATCAGCTGCGATGTTACAGAAATAACATACAAGCAACACTTTATAAACATTTCCTTTGTAGCATATAAAATAAAAACTGTTGGAGGGAAGTTAAAGTAGGATTCTGGGGAACTCTTTATAAACATTTCTTTTGTAGCATATTAAATAAAACCATTAGGATCCTGGGGAGGATCCACTGAGTCTTCGCAGCAGTTAAATATTCGTTTCATTTTTCGTTGAACCTTTTTTCGTGATTATCTGAGCATGTAAAAATTCACATAGGATGCTGAACTTCAGGAAAGTTTGATGTGCCAGAGAGACGACCTCATTTTTTTCTAGCACTCAGTTTAAATGTGTATCATTCGCTCACCTCTATAGACTCAAAACAACAGTGCACTCTAGAGTCCATGAATCAATTAGAGATGCTTCCCACGGATGGCGGCACTCTTCTTTCATTTTCCAGAGTCAGAAACAGAGAATAGTACATTGATGCACAGTGAGTTTAAATTAACCTGTTCTTGCAGTAAATTAAGTTATCTACATTGTAAGATGAGTGTATCACAGCATCCCTTACTAGTTCAAAGTTTCCCCATCCTCATCTTACTGCTACCGAAGTGTCCCAGTTTGGAATTAGTTCCCCGTATACAGGATTAGAGTTGGCCGACCTGGTGTCCTCTGGGAATACGGGGCGTTTTGCGTTATTAAGAGTGTTCTGCTTACAGCATGTCTGAGCCAAGTAATCAAGGGCTTGATGATTACTTCATAAATTGGTTTGGGAGTGGTTGAAATAAACAGTGAAAGATGTAACATGTTTCTCCTAAGGATTAAAATGGGAGCAAAAATTACTAACTTCAGGAGGATGAAAAATAATGTAATAATAGTGGAGAAGTTCATATTCGGTGTATATCATTTCAAACATCAACCAATGATTTGATTTCAAAATGCCTAGAACAAGAAAATGAGATTAACTAGTGGTTAATGGTTGTGGATTTCAATTTGAGGCCTTTGAAGCATGGTGGTGGTAGCATCACATGGGGTATTTCTATAATCCCACTTGTTCTCTGACTAATCCCGTTCTTACCTGGTCACTGACTTTTGGTAGACTCCCTCCTCTTTGCCAGTGCTTCTCAAAGAGGTGTCTTTGAAGCACAGTGGTGGGAGCATCTTGTTGGACATTTCTATGATTCCATTCATTCTCTTTACCTAGTGACTTTTGTAGATGCCCTCTTATTGGTCAGTGTTTCTCAAGTAGGTGTCTGTGAAGCATGGTGGTGGTAGCATCATGTTGGGCATTTTTTATGATTTCTTTTGTTCTCTGACTAATGCCCTCTTTACCAGATCACTGACTTTAGGTAACTTATGGTGGATCTCTTGGCCAACGGTTCTCAAAGTGAGGTCTGGAAATACTGTGTTGAAATTGTTATTTTAAATAAGCACATTTGTTTTTGTACATCCAGTAATTGGTTTGTGCGTGTTTGTACAAGCTTTGGTGTCAAAAGCTCAGATCTTTGTTTTTATCCCATGGTAAGAAATGACAAAAGCATTTTTCAAGCTTATGAGCAACCCCAAAATTGCAGACTGAGAGTTGGAGACTGAGAGCTATTAAAAATAACATTTTTCAACAATTTCCATATATTTTAAATATTTTTAAGTAATGGAATGATGGCTGTCAAGTAAAAGGTCCAACAAATTCCACTGACTGTTTAAGGAGAGCATTAGTCTGAGAAGCAGCCAAGAGGCTAAGAATAGCCCTAAAAATGACCCGACCACCATGCTTCACTGCAGGGAAGGTGTTCTCTCAGTGTTGAGTTTTTGCCAAACCAAGTTCCAGGGCTGGAATGTTACAATTTGGTCACATAAAATCAGAGAACCAATCTGCCTTTTGGCAAATGACAAGCAAGAGTTCATATAGCTCAGTAAATATCCATAAGCCCAGGTTTGTGGGAATCCAGGCAATGGTTGTGACCAGGTTTTCTTTGTACAGGCTAAGGTTGTCCTGTGACCAGCTTTTACCTGTCCTGGTTAAGGTTGTCCTGTGACCAGCTTCTCTCTGTGCAGGCTAAAGGTTGTCCTGTGACCAGCTTTTCTCTGTCCAGGCTAAGATTGTCCTGTGACCAGCTTCTCTCTGTCCCAACTAAGGTTGTCCTGTAACCAGCTTCTCTCTGTCCAGGCTAAAGGTTCTCCTGTGACCAGCTTATCTCTGTCCAGGCTAATGGTTGTCCTGTGACCAGCTTCTCTCTGTCCAAGCTAAGGTTGTCCTGTGACCAGCTTCTCTCTGTCCAGGCTAAGGTTGTCCTGTGACCAGCTTCTCTCTGTCCAGGCTAAGGTTCTCCTGTGACCAGCATCTCTCTGTCCAGGCTAATGGTTGTCCTGTGACCAGCTTCTCTCTGTCCAAGCTAAGGTTCTCCTGTGACCAGCTTTTCTCTGTCCAGGCTAAGGTTCTCCTGTGACCAGATTCTCTCTGTCCAGGCTAAGATTCTCCTGTGACCAGCTATTCTCTGTCCAAGCTAAGGTTGTCCTCTGACCAGCTTTTCTCATGTGGTTCTCTCCTTGGTCTTTTGCTTGCTCCTTTGACTCATCATTGAAGTTTGGTGGAAGTCCTCTTCTAGGGTCTTAGTTGGTTGTATCTCCAGCATGTTCAAAGTATGATTTCTTTATAACCTGAACCTGATTGACAGAGTTACATAACATTGTCCTGCACTTGTTTTTCATTACGGTTATGTTTTGGTATGTTCTAGGGATGTCCTAAAACATTGATATCTTGATTATTGATTGGTGTGTTATTTTCTCATTGCATATTTCAAACAGTGATGGTTTAATATTACATTTAAATGGAAATTTAGATAACTAGCATGTTTACATTGTAGTAATTTAGTTTGCGGTTTAATTTTGCCTGGATTAATAACCTTGGGAGAAGACTCCTGGTTCTAGTAGGTTTATGTCTGGTTATAATAGTGTCCAAGTAGCTCTGTTCTAGATTTAAGGATGTGCTGCAACAGCCTGTATTAAATAGTAATGTAGTATGTAGTTCTACTTTTGGTAGATTGATGACAGAATCTGAATGAAGTCCATTTCAGTTTCGGGTTGTAAATCTACAAAATGTGAGAGTTCGCAAGGAGGGGTGAATACTTATGCAAGCCAAAACTTAATACATTTTTTTGGAAGTAGACAGGATTTAGGGAGCATGACTTATAGTCTGAAAAATATAGTAAGTAAAGCGAATGCAGACAGCTCTGACACCTGGGAGCCTGATATGAGGCTGAGAGCTGGTCTTCTGCCCTCACTTGAGAATTCTGCTAGACAGATAGATAAGCTTTTCCAAACATTGTGGTATTTGAATGGATTTATTGCTTTTCACCATTTAGAGGAGGCATGTGGAACTCTGAAAATGTATAATACAAAAATAGAGTAAAAATAAACCAACAAACTTGAGTGATGAACAGTAAAATGTATGTCCTCAGGGTCGTACTCAGAAAGAAATTAATACTGAATTTGAATGTTATTCTTCAGAACTCAATATTAATTACAGAGTTAAGCTCTACTCTGAGAATTACAGGTTTTTGTTACACCTGATTTTGACAGATTCCGATCTTATGCTTTGTTCTTGCGCATTTGTTATGATCACAAAATCAGCGCTCTTATCAGCATTGTGCTTTTGAAATCAGTTTGTAAAAATCCATCACCTGCATTGAGGTGTGTTATGTAACCAACATGTGCATTATGATTTCCTCAACAACCCTTGTGTTTCAATTACATAATGTCAGAAAAGTAAACGTAGGTTTTAACAGCCTGCACTTAATATTTTCAGAGTCGTCGACACTCCAGAAAGATTTGGCAGCAGATCGAGTACACTCATCCAGAGAGCGCCAGTCAGCAGGATCAACTGTCTATTCATGTGTTAATAACGTTTTGGGATTCATGCTGTGCTACAGGATGACAACCGTGACAAATCCTTGATTGCAAGAGTGCCATCAAAGCACAAAAAGAGAGAAAAACATCTCTGTCACACGTTTAAGCTAATTGCAGACTGCTTGCCAAACAGGATGTAATTACTGGTAAACTCCTTCCAATAGATGCGGTTATGACACTATGACAATTTTCCTAATAGACTGATGCATGTAAGACGTAATATTTGTGTCTGTCAGTTTAGTGATCATAGGCTGAGAAGAATGAGGCATCTGTGCAGGTTCACCACAAATATTGTGACACGTATTAGGGAAGTCATTTTAGAGAGCTCTGTATTTCTCTCTGTAAGCACAGTGGAGAAGTATGTCAATCATGACTCCAGTTACCCAGCACCTGTCCTATCCTGCTTCACTATGGTCCATCCACAGGCCTCTCATAGTCCTTCCTGCCCTGCCATGACCTTCTCCCACCTTTACCCTCCCTGACCTACTCTGCTTCAACCCTGCCCCATTCCTGTCCCACCCTACCCCCATACCAAACTTACTCTGCCCTATCCTTGTCCAATTCTGCCCTATCTATGCCCCAGCATGCCCCATCCCTCATCTCACATATCCCTTACTGACCCTGCCCATGACTCTCCCACTCTGCTCTATCCATATCCCATTATACTTTATTCTCACCCCACTTTTCAATGTCCCTCTTCCATGCTGCCCTGCTCCTTTCGCAGTCTTTCCCATCCAAGTGACTCATTCCTGTCCCACTGTACCCCATCTCTGTACTACTCTGCCCTATCCCTGTTCCATTCTTCTCTGTCTCTGTCTCATTCTTCCCTGTTCCTTTTTCCACTGTGCCCTATACCAATGGTTTCTGCCCCACTTGGCCACATTCCTGTTCCACTTTGCCCTCTCCTTGCCACATTCAACCCTGTTCCTGTCCCCCTCTCGCCCATCCCTGTTCCTCTTTGCCCTGTCCCTGCCACGTTCTACCCTGTTCCTCTCCCTTTCTGCCCCATCCCTGTTCCTCTTTGCCCTGTTGCTGTCCCATACCCCACTCTTCCTGTCCCATCCTGCCCCATCCTCTTTCTGCCTCACCCTGCCATGACCTTTTCTGATCCTACTGCACCTTTGTCAATCCCTACAACACCCTTTTCCCATTAACACAGCTCCCTGTTCCTGCCATTCCCCTTTCCCTACTTGCCCTATCCCATGTCCCACTGGTATATATTTCACATGTTGATTTAAAAACAGTCATGCTGTTACTGTAAAAACACAACTTCAGGGCTGTAACAATAGCTCAGCTTCATCGCACCACACCATAGTTGATCAGTTTCCTCTAACAGCACATCAGGTGCAGTTTGAACAGTTACCTACTCATGTTCATACCCTGCAAATCCTCATGGCACCTCACTGAGTCTTGGATTTGATATGAACTATTTAGACTTGGTTGAATGCTGTGATTACATAGTGACTCATTTGCTACATTATTTGTGCACTGAACTGGGAATTGAAAATCTTTCAGAGCCTAAATGTGTTCACTATTTTATAGCCAGTTTTACAGCCTACTTTATAGCCCACTTAATGAGTGCTGAAGGTATGGAGCACATTAGTATGCCAATATTTAATTTGTGTGTGCAGCTTTTTTTATACAGGTTTGTGTATCTGCTGGCGGGCTGACAGCTGCTGAAGAAAAAAATCTGAAATATGCTGATAATCATGTTATGTGTAAGGAAGAAATAGCAAACGGTGATGAAGCCGTGTTACTGTTACCACCCTGATGTTGATTATTTTACTTCTTATTTTAACATCTTGTGCATAAGTGTTTTATGCCTTATGTACAACAGCAATCTGCTAGTGTTTATACCACCACCCCCACACTGCAGCTGCTGTGGCTGCTACGTTCATTTACTGTAGCTTATATATTATTTATGTTAATGGAGAAGATGAGTGAATGAATGAACGGATGAATGAATGGATGAAGCTGAATGGAGAAGACAATAGCATGTAGCATATAGTCTATCCTGTACTTCTAAAAAAAATATTTGAATTTAACAGGCTCCAAACCTATCTTTGCTAATAGCTAAGACTAACAACATTAACTAGCTTGTATCTAGGCTTTAAGTATTTTAGTGCTGTAGACAATGTAAAGGCAGAATTAGGCAAGTAAGGCACTGTACTTACACTTAGCATCATGCACTAAACAATTTTACAGAAATTTAGACAATACTGATAGTATGAGGAATCTGATTCTTACCCAAACTGTATAGTTAAAGATTCAAGAAAGACCAGTTGATGTTTTTACAGTCTTTAACTATCCAGTTTGGGTGAGCCTGCACAATCTGTAGCCTCAGATTCCTGTTCTTGCTTGACAGGAATGGAAATAGATGTGTTCTTCTACTGTTATAAAGACTCCACATCAAGGTTTAACATGTTGTGAGTTGATTTTCTGCTTACTACTATTCTAAATAATGGTTATTTTTTGTTAGGGTTGAGTTAAGGTAGCCTTCCAGTAAGCTCAACCTTTTTTTTTTGTCTAGACTACTGCTGCTCTTGATGTTTTCTGGTTCGTATATTTGTCACACCTCTCTGGGTAAACTTTAAGATGATTATGTGCAAACATTTCAGGAGATCTTCAATCTCTGAAACAACAACAACCATTTTGCTGGATGATTGGTGCGTGAATGAGCCGTTGTACTGTGTATATCATTGTATAGAACTGAACACTGCTATATGTTGTAAGCTCTCAAATCTGTCTCAGATCTTTAATAGTTAAAGTCGAAATATGAGATTTCCATGAGCTTAGCATAAATCTTTCCATGGAGGTTAAAACCAAAGATAAGAATGTCTGTCTAGGGGCAGAGGAGTTTATGGAAAATGGTCCAGTTTGTTAGAAAGGTCTTTGTAAAAATAAAAAATAACAATCTTGGCACAGGCAGAAAGCAGAGAGTGCACGCTAAGGTAACACTTGATTGATCATGAGGATTAGTGTACTCGCGGTTCTTTATTTCCTTTATAGCATTGCCCTTTGGTGGCTATTTTATTTCGGTGACCTTTCACAGTGAAAGTGAAGTGTTTAAGTCTGTCTTTAGAGACTGTGACTCGAGGCTGTAAAGTATTAAATGTGAAACATTATATGGGCAGAAACTCTTTCATATTCAACTCTGCCTCAGTGCACTAACGTTCTTTAGCCTCGGAAACGAGCCCCTCGCAGTTAAAGGGAAAGTTCACATGGCCCGGTTCCCACCGGACTGACTGCCCTTATCGCCACCTAGCAGAGGTTTATTAGTGCCCGGGCTTTGGTTGGTGCCAATTACACAGCGTGTGAAGAATGAAAGTCATGACCACTGGTGGACCAGCAGGCCGAGCTCCCATAATTCCCCAGGTCCGACATAGTGACCTTTTTTAGATGCCGCATCCCTGCTGCCAGGATCGCTCAACATAAACACACGACCACGTCCCGAGTAGATTAATTGGCAAGTTGTGACACACAGATACACACCTGAAGCTGAATAGGTCATTGCACAGCAGGGGTGTTTAACACATTGTTCTGGCAAAGTGAGGAAAGCCGTACACTACGGAAAATTTCCTTGAGTTGTGACATAAGCCTGGGGATGTGGTAGTTTAGTGGTTAAGGTGCTGAGTGGAAGGTTATGAGTTCGAATCCCAGGTCCACCATCCCAGCTGCCACTGCTGGGCCCCTGAGCAAGGCCCTTAATGCTCAGTTGTATAAAATGAGATAAATTGTAAGTTGCTCTGGATAAGGACGTCTGCCAAATGCCAGAGATGTAAACACATCCAAAAGGTCTATGTGATGAAACACTTCCAGCTTTATCTTGCACTCTAGCACTGACACTAGAGACTCATTCCATAAACGTTACCATAATGTTATTAATCCTTTTTTGTGCCGTACAAGACCAGATTGAACAAATGAGTCGTTACTATAGAAACAAGACTCCACACTGATGTTCATTAGAATAAAATGGCTCGAATCGTTCATGGGGAAGCCGATCGGGAGATGTGAGGGAGTTTTTAATCACTCTGATTCAGCAGACGGCTGCACAGCTGAGCTTTACTCAAGCCCTGGTGTGAAAAAGCAGGGGTTCTGTTTTTCCATAGAGTATTGTGCATTGTAGCGAACGGCAAACAAAAGCATTTTTACATTCACAAAGTTGCATCCAGCCGCAATTGAGAGTTGTTTACCCTGATTAACTCGCAGGGAAGATATTTTATTACAGCAATAAGTAAATGTGCTCTGAACGCCTATGGGGATTATGTTTGTCGAAGCTTTTTAATAGGATCTCGAACAAACATGATCACGGTGCGTATTTTTTTTCTTCGCAGATTAGATGGTGCTGATCTTTCAAATGGAATATAAATAGTATGCTTGTGAAACACCTACACAGTGGAGTGGTGTAATATTGACAAAATATCGAGAACTGATTATCAGAGATATTACTATATACAGTCTTCTTTTTTTTTTTTCAACAACCCAGAAAATGTCAGCTTTGCTAGCAGGCCATTCAACTGTGAGATGAGCAAAAATATTGGAACAGATAGCTGTGAAGTAAATAAGACTTCGTATTTAGTTGCATATATCTTGCCTGAAATAACTGCAACAATCATGTGACATCACCAAACTGTTATATTCTTCTTCTGTGAAGCTCTTCCAGGTTATTTTATGTTTCAGATGGTTTCCCTCTTCAGTCTCCTGTTCAGGAGATGAAATGCTTCTCACATGGAATGAGTGACTTGTCCAGTGTAAAACCTTTCACTTTTCCCCCTTGATGAAGTCCTATGTTATCTTGGCAGTGTGTTTTGAATAATTGCCAGTTCCTCGGGCATTTCTCCCAATTAATTTGGATGCGTTTCTCTGTAAACTGGAGGACAGAATGTTTCTGTAGTCTTCACTCTGTAGAATTCATTCTGCCTCTACCATCTAGAGCTCCATCATCAATGAAGATTAGTGAGGATGTTCCAGAAGCAGCCATGCAAGCCCAAACCTTGATATTACCACCACTATGTTTCACAGATGAGCTCAGACGTTCTGGACCATGAACAGATCCTTTCCACACTTTGGTCTTTCCATCACTTTGCTAGAGGTTCATTTAGGTTCTAGAGCTTTTGTGGAACATTTGCCCTCAGAGTTTTTTTCCAGTGGTGGATTGTGAGACCTTCACTCCTTGTCTTGTTGCTTTTTTCTCCACATCTCTCACTATGTTTTTGTTTTGATTGATGTCTTCGAAGTGCCTCTTTTTCCACCAGTTTATTCATATTAATCCGTCGAATAATAGAGTGCATAGTTGAATAGTACAGTTTGCACACCCACCCATGAATTTTTCTTAATAACTTAAATAAGAGAGGCTAGAATCCTGGTGGCCCAGCGGCAGTATCCCGCACTCTAATTGCCACGACCTGGGTTCGAATCTTGGGCAGGAAGCTAACCCAGCTACTGAAGAGTTAACTCTAAGTGCTGGTCCCAATCCCGGGAGGGTTGCGTCAGGAAGAGCATGTGGTGTAAAACCTGTGCCAAATCAAATAAATTGAGAAGCTGAAAGCACAACAACTTTAAATAAGAGAGTCAGGTGGAAGAAGCCGCTATAATAAGTGATAACCTGCTTCATGGATGTTCTGTAATTTGCAATAGTTCTATAACTATAAACGGATAAAACCTGAGACATTCTGTGCTGTGCTGTTATTGAAAAATAATCAACAATACCTCCATCATACAAATTTGTTATTGATTTGCTATAATGGCAAAATGTAGTTTCTATGTGTGTACATGAGTGTAATGTGCCATAACGCCCTCTCACAGCAGTGTGTGTGTGTGTGTGTGTGTGTGTGTGTGTGTGTGTGTGTGTTTCTCTGCAGCCGTCTCCGTGCGAATGGTGTCGCTGTGAGCCCAACAGCGAGGTGCATTGCGTGGTGGCCGACTGCGCCGTTCCTGAATGTGTTAACCCGGTATACGAACCGGAGCAGTGCTGCCCCATATGTAAAAACGGTAAGACTCACTTCCTGTTTCCTGTTTCCTATTTCCTGATGCACAATTCCAAACGGGATTCCACAAAGCTATATTGTTTATTCCTGAAATGCAAAATCCATGTTCAGTAATTGTTTTATGTATATGGTACAGGTCTTACGCTGTATGAACTGTACGTGCTGTCGTTGCCATGGTGACACATGTTGGAGATGATTTTACCTACACCGAAGTGCTACCGAGATCGTAACACAAAACCATTAGCCACATTAAATCAAATTTAAATTAAATGAGTACTTTTTCAAGTCACGTTATCACTGGTTTGCTAGCTAGCTCAAACATGCTAGGTTAATGTTAGCATAGCTAGCGTTGTTCAGGCTATTCCATGGGAAACGTCATACTAGTTGATTTCTAAACCTCACAAGTCCATATGTTTTGTCAAATAAGACAATCCATTCAGTTCAAAAGAAATGGCACCCTATAAAAAGAGAAAGAATAAAAGCCCTATTCGGACGGGATTAGTTTTATATGCGGTGGGGGAGGGGCTGTTTCGTTAATACTATCATATTTCTGGGGTTTTGTGTTTCATCTAAATCTGTCATATTAGTACATTTTTTTGTGTATAAATGTGTTTTTTGTGTGGAAACATGTCTGTATACATTGTGATGTATTTCTTTATATACATTCTATAATTATAGGTAAAAAAATAAAAATAAAAATAGGTAACATGACAATCTGTGTGGAAAAGGAAAGAAATAATGGTGATGGAGTGATAGGAATAG